>CAUYQG010046820.1:0-29976 GCA_963574415.1 Tarsius wallacei | reverse complement strand
ATGAATTTCGCAGCAACCTGGATGGAACTAGAGTCCATAATACTGAGTGACCTCTCACAAAAACAAAAAACTAAGTATCACATGTTCTCACTCATATAGTAGACCTTGATCATCCACCGTATTACCACAAGAAAATGACTGACAGTGGTGGGAAACTGGGGGGGGGGGGTGAGGGGGATGGGATTAATGGTGGTGGGTATCTGTCTGGGGATGGGGAGACACCTCTAATCAACAAGGGTACCTGAACGAAACATTTTTGTATGCCTAACCCCTAACTGTACCCCACAATAACATAATAAAAGAAAAGAAAAGAAAAAAAAAAGAAAATCTCAGTAAGATGTTACCACTGCTAAGCCACTGAACTTCAATACTGTAGTGCCAATTAGATATTCAGTTCCTGTTTTTGACAAAAATTCACAGAATTGTCAATAACTATGTCCAGGAGAGCATGTGAAGTTCACCACTTACACTGACACATGATGTAATAACATGTGATAGATGTAAATATTTTCTGCAAAGTCCCTGTAGATAAATAATGCACTGAATAACCATAGACTTTAAATAATTTAATTTTCACAAGTTTTGTAAATTTGTCCAAGCTTTTTTCTGTTACACACACATTTTTTTTTACCATCAAGTTTTACACATCTTAGCACATTCCACTTCAGGTTGCACTGAATTAGTGCTTTTTCAACCCCTTTGAAAACACTCTCTCCTGTAGCTGTTTCATGCAGACTATTCATATTCCTCCACTTCAAACTTGGCATTGCCTCTTCAAACAATTGAGCAATATTGAAAACATCTGTCAACTCATCAAAAATACAGGAAAACCACTCAATCTCATTTGCTCATTTTTTAATTGGCTATTGATGTTGCTCCCACAGCCTCCACTCTTTGAACAATTGTTCTCACCAAAAGGCTAATAGTTTTAAACTAGTTTATTTTCTCTAGGCACATTTCTGCAAGCAAGCACAGTTTAATTAACTCACCATCAATAAATAGCTTTCTTTTCTTGGCTAATAAATGAGCCACTTGGAAGCTTACTTTGGTGGCAGCCTCATTTCCTTTTCTATTTTATTTTTGTGTAATTCTTGAAGTAATTCTTCTAGGACAAAATAATCCATTTTAAATTTTCTAATTTTTCCGACCATTGCTTTCCTGTTAATTGAGGATATTGTGAAAAGTTCTTTGTCTTGTAATGTTGACATGTACTGTGTTCTTCTAGCACACTATAACTGTAGTGTCATTGTTTAATAAATTACTAATTAGATAAACAAATATCCACTCTCTAGTGTACCTTAAAAACACAAAAACCAGAACCAGGCATTACAGCCTGGGCCTGTAGTACCAGCTACTCAAGCTACTCAAAGGCTGAGGTAGGAGGGTTGCTTGAGCCTAGGAGTCCAGACTGAGCCATATAGCAAGACCCTTGTCTCTCAAAAACAATGCAACAAAGTCCATTTTATTGTTCTTGTTTGACATGATGGGTATGCATTGGTAATTTTTTTAAGGTTGTGCTATATAAATATTCATGATACTTGAAATGCTGTAGAATCATAAATGCATCACTGCAATTTATAGTGCACTGAGCAGCAATGTGAAGAGAAGATGGAACAACATTTGGTCTCCTTGCAACAATAGTTGACCCTTGAACAACTGGAGGGTTATGAGCACCAACTGCTGCACAGGTAAAAATCCGAGTATAACTTTTGACTTCCCCAAAACTTAACTATGAATAGACTACTGTCGACTGGAAGCTTTACTGAGAACATAAACAATAGACTAACACATATTTTGTATGTTATATGTATGATATACTGTATTCTTACAATAAAGTAGACTAGAGAAAATAAAATGTTATTAAGAAAAATCATAAGGAAGAGAAAATGCATTTACAGTGCTGGTTGTCTCTTTGTAAGATGAATGGTCAATCTGCACCTGCCACTGCAGGCCACAGTCTACAGCACATATGAAGCAATTCAACTTTTTCTTGTAATGTCAGGACTTTTCTCTGCTTCTTAGGAGAACCTCCAGCAACACCAGTGGCACTTCGCATGGGTCTCCTGGCATTACTCAATACTTAGGGTATTAAACCACTAAACACGATAACAAATACTCGAGAACCGGGAGAATCACTTTTTACTGCGATCCGTGATTTGCTGGAAGACGAACAGCTCACGCGATGAAGCACGTCTCATGGCGTCTTAAGGGACACTGGCAAGACCTGAGCTTGCTGCAACAGCAAAGGGAGATGGCCACAAAATTATTGCGTAGAATAGTATGGAATACAGCTAATTTTATGCAGTTAGGATTTAATACTGCATCTTTATGTCCGTTTACGTTTCTCTCAACTGCAGATGGTGCCATGCACAGTCTATCAGTGTTTATGTGCATCAGTTTTGAAATTTTTAACTTTTGAAGATTGATCTGTGTATATTTTATGGTAGTAAAGATAAAACAGACTATTAACTACATATATTTTATACATTCGTGATATATCTAACTTCTTAACCGTTTCCATATTTCTAGATTATGTGGTTAATCTGTGAAATTTTCAAATTATTGCAAATCTCCAAAAACAATTCCAGTATATTTACTGCAAACAATCCACACATAAGTGGATCCACACAGTTCAAACCCATGTTGTTCAAGGGCCAACTGTACTTAACTCTATTGTTATAGCACAAAAGCAACCATAAATGATGCATACATGAATGAGTATGACTGTGTTCCAATAAAACTTTATTTATGGGCCTTGGAATTTGAATTTCATGTAATTTTCACATGTCAAGAAATATTTTTCTTCCTTTGATTTTTCTCATCCACCAAAGAACATGAAAACTCATTTTTACCCAAAAATATTATAGGGGAAAAACTTCATGACATAGGAGTTGGTAGTGATTTCTTGGATAAGAGACCAAAAGCACAGGCAACAAAACTGAAAATAGACAAATGGAACTACATCAAACTGTAAGACTTTTGTGTATCAAAGGACACAGTCAACACAGTGAAATGACAATCTATAGAATAGGAAAAATATTTGCAAATCACATATATGAGAAGGGGTTAATAGCTAGAATATATTAAGAACTCCTACAACTCAACAACCTCCCCCAAGTAATCCAATTTAAATCTAAGCAAGGAACTTAAATATGTGTTTCTCCAAGGATGATATACAAATGGCCATTAAGCATATGAAAAGATGTAAAACATCACTATCATTAGAGAAATGCAAATCAAAACCACAATGAAATATCACCTCACAGTGTAGAAGCATTCCCTTTTCTCCACATCCTCACCAGCATCTGTTGTTTTTTGTTTTATTAATGATAGCCAGTCTTACTGGGGTTAGGTGGTATCTCAATTGGGAATGCAAACTAGTTCAACTTCTATGGAAAACAGTATGGCAATTTCTAAAAGAACTAGAAATTGATCTTCCACATGACCCAGCAATCACCCTACTGGGAATATACCTGGAAGAACTCAAATCATTCTACCAAAAAGATACTTGCACATGCATGTTTACTGCAGCACTGTTCACAATAGCAAAAAACATGGAACCAGTCGTGCTACCCATTGAAACTGGACTGGATAAAAATAAAGTGGTATATATACACAATGGACTGTTACCCAGCCATAAAGAAGGACAAACATATGGACTTCACAGCAACTTGGATGGATTTAGAGTCTCTCATACTCAGTGATCTATCACAGAAACAAAGAACAGATTACCACACATGTTCTCACTCATAAGCAGACCCTGAACATTTACCATAATACTACAAGAAAGGGGTTAGCAGTAGTGGGATGTTGCTGGGGGGCGGGGGTGGCTGGGGGAAAGGACATGACATCAATAAGAGTACCTGATCTCAAACCAGGCGAAGTGGGGACCAAAGGGAGGTCCAAACTTTACCTATACAATGACCAGTTGTCTACCTAATCCTGAATTGTACCCCACATCTTTAAGATAAAAAAAATTTTTAAATTAAAAAAAAAGAAATATCACTTCACACTCATTAGGATGGCTATTATTTTAAAAAACTATAAAACAGGCTGTGTGTAGTGGCTCATGCCTATAATCCCAGCACTTTGAGAGGCCAGGGTGAGAGGATTGCCTGAGCCCATGGGTTCGAGAACAACCTGGGCAACTTGGTGAGACCTCATCTCTACAATAAATCAAAAAAAAGTAGCTGGGTGTGGTAGTACGTGCCTGTAGTTCCAGCTACTTGGAAGGCTGAGGCGGAAGGATTGCCTGAGCCCAGCAGGTCGAGGCTGCGGTGGCTGTGAGTATGCCACTGCACTCCAGCCTGGGCAACAGAGTGAGACTCCAACTCAAAAACAAAAACAAAAACAAGAAAAACATAAAATAAAAAATGTTGGCAAGGCTGTGGAGAAATTGGAACCCTGTACATTGTTGGTGGAATTGTAAAATGGTGCAACTGCTATAAAAAACAGTATGGTGGTTCCTCAAAAAAATAAAAAATAGGACCATCATGTGATCCACAAGCCCACTTCTGAGTATATTTCCAAAAGAATCGAAAGCAGGGCTTCAGAGAGATAATTGTACACCCTTGTTCGTAGCAGCATTAGCCAAATAGTGGAAACAACCCATATGTCTATGGACAGATAAATAATATGTGGTATATACATACAATGGGATATTATTAAGCCTTAAAAAGGAAGGAAATCCTGCCACATGCTGCAACAGGGATGAACCTTGAGGAATTATGCTAAGAGAAATAAGTCAATCACAAAAAGACAAATACCGCATTACTCTATTTGTATGAGGTATCTAGAGTAGTCCACCTCTTAGAAAGTAGAATGGGCCATTGCTTTCATAGGCCGTGGTCTGACCATGTGGATCCCTGAGCCACGGTCACCATCTTTTCTAGCCTTGGCCCCCTCCCCTGTCTTGGGGAGGTGGTGAATCTCCTCTCTCTCTCTCTCTCTCTCTCTCTCTCTCTCTCCATTTACCATCGCCTTGCTAAGCTATGATCTGGCCATGTGCTATTTGAGCTGTGGCCGCCATGTTTCCTTAGCTTTGGCCCCCTCCCCTACCTTTGGGAGGTAAATATCCTCTTTCTCTCTTTCTTTCTCTAATTTACTTTCTAAATAAACTATATTTTCCAATCTAAAAAAAAGGTAGAATGGTTTTTGTCCAGAACTGGAGGGAGGGGCAAATTGGGAATTGCTATTTAATAGGTATAGAGTTTCAGTTTTCCAGTGATCTGTTGCACAACAATGTGTATATTGTTAACACTAGTGTACTTAAAAAATGATTAAGATGGTAAATTTTGTTTTCTTTTACCATAATAAAAAAGTACAAGTGAAGATGGGGTGTTATTAGGGGAACAGTCTTGAACTTACTATAAACTAGTACTTAAGCAGTTCATTCCCAAACTTCAAGATTTGACCATATTTAGTAATAAGTGATTAGAGTCAATGTTGCACAAATAGCAAAATTCATAAAACAGAGCAAATGATGGTTACCAGGGACTGGGAGAAGAGGGAAAGGGAAGTTGTTTAGTGAGCATGAAGTTTCAGTTTTGCAAAATGAAAAAGTTCTAGAAATCCACTACACAAGAATGAGAACATAATTAACATGACCAAACCAAACACTTGAAAATGATTAAGGAGGTAAATTTTATATCATGTGTTTTTAACCAATTAAAAATAAATTTAAAACAATTATTAGATTTCATGTCATACAAAAACAGACAGGAGGCTGGACTTGGCCTGCAGGTTATAGTTTGCCAACCCTTCCTCTTTGGCCCAGCTTCAGGAAATTTCTTGCTGGCTCCATGCCTGTGGGTACTTTAAACTACAAGAATTATGCCCACCTTTAGGGGAATCTAATAAAACATCTGTAGTACCAGTGAGAAAACTCTTTCCTCTTACAAAAATTGACAGTGGGTGCGGTGGTGGAAAGACCAGCAGAATTGGAATGGGAGATATTAAGAGATGGGTAATGAATGGGAAAAGGTGTGGACAACCGTACGGGAGGAGAATGTGTGAATGGTGAGGAATCTGAGAACCCGTTTGAGGAAGAAGAAGAATATGGACATCGACAACCCACTGCTCACCTTTACCCAGAGGACAGTGTAGTTTAGATGAGCAAGGAGAATTCATTCTCTCATTGTGTAAACTTAGGCAAGTTCCTATCTCTTAACTTATCTGTGTAAAAGAGAGTGGGACAAGATTCTTAGTGCCTTCTCAGCTCTAAAAACCATGAGACCCTAGATCGCTAAGCTAATAAAGGGACAATAATTGTATCTCCCCATTTGCACAGCTTTTAAGACAAGAGACTTTCTATTTCTTCTATTGGGTTGGTATTTACTTCTCTACTTTAGCAAATACGGGTCAAAAACTAATTACAGTCTACCGGAGTCCTGACTAACTCCATATCCACAGCTGGTTCTTTGCTTGATACAGCAAGTCTCTTGCCCCTGAGAACCGGGGCAATAGTGATGACAGGGAAGGGAATTAGGAGTCATTGTTAACTCCAGTTGCTTAGTCTCATAGCAGCTATCTCCTCCTGTTGAAAGTCTCTGAAGTCTCTTCCAGTTCCTTAACAAGAATGATTGGGGAAAGGGACTCTTTATGAAAAGAATGCAGATCTCAGTGTTCATTTTGAAAAATCATCATTATGTGTGACAATCTTGTCAAAAACAACAGCAACATTCTTTTAGCTTAAAAAAATACCAAAACCAAACAAAAATACCCACCTTCTCCTTGCTTCATTAGTGACTACTCAAGAAAAAGCAGGAGTTCAAAGGGAGTCATAAACAGAGCTTCCTCCTTTCAGTTGTTAGCCAGGTTAACCAGGCTCCTTCCAGTTGTTAACTTGCTTCCTTCCTTCCAAAGAGGACGAGGAAGGAAGAGGCCTCATTCTTGGCCTCTTGGGTGTTGGAGTGGGGCCTGTATTAATAGGATCACTCCAGTAGCTGTCTCATTTGCTTTCCAGTTTGCAGCTGTCCCGTGATCTGTTTATTTGAATCTTAGCCTCCGAACTGACTTGCCTTTGTTTCTGGTTCAAGGAAGCTCTAGTTAGAATGGGAAAGTTCAGCCACACTGTTCAAGTTAAACATGCTGCAGTGAGAAAACATGAACTTCAAGACTGCCGTGCCCAGGTTCTACTTTTCAAAGGGAATGCCTTTGCCTGTGTTACATTTTTGTTTACTTCTGGTGCTGGTTGTCGTGTTAGCCTCATATTTACTCAGAAATCTTGCTTGAGTGATTTACCATAATGTTTTGTCCAAGAAAAAGAAAATTAAAAACTCAATGACTCCCTTTTGCATTCATTGCCAAGTTATAGTTAGGGTTTTAATGATAATAATGACAGTAATGGCTTGCAGTCTAAGGTGTGATTGGTTACACAACACTTATTCTTGCTTAACACAACAAATGCTGTGAAGTAAACAGTAAGAGTTTTATCACAATTCTACTGATGATGAAGCTGAGGCTGAAAGAGGTTAAGTGACTCGCCTAAGTTAGTGGCTAAGCTGAGACTACAACATACCCCAAGACTTAATTGCTTTTTACAGAACATGGCACTGCCAACCTTCTCTCAGAAAAGCAGAGGCGTTGCTTATGGACAGGGCTTAGATTCGGCCTATAGGCAAGAAGAATGATTAAAATCATGAAATGCTTTATCTAAATACATATATTTTTTGAGTTGGGGTCTCACTCTGTTGCCCAGGCTGGAGTGCAGTGGCATGATCCAGGCTCACAGCAACCTCAGCCTCCTGGGCTCAGGTGCTCCTTCCACCTCAGCCTTTCAAGTAGCTGAGACTATACCCAGTAAATTTTTTTGTAGAGAGGAGTTCTCGCTATGTTGCTTAGGCTGGAAAAATTATTTTTAAAGCAGGTTTTTGTTTTGTGTTTATTTTTAGTTGTTTTTTTGAGACAAGATCATGCTCTGTCACCCAGGCTGGAGTGCAGTGGCATGATCATAGCTTGCTGCACCCTCAAACTCTTGACCTCAAGCAATCCTCCCATCTCATCCTTCCTAGTAGCTAACACCACAGGCTGTACACCACCATGCTCAGCTAATTTTCTTTTTTGAAACAGGGTCTCATTATGTTGCCTAGGCTGGTCTCAAACTCCCAGCCTCAAGCAATCCCCTTGCTTCAGCCTCCCAAAGTGCTGGGATTACGAGCATGAGCCACAGTGCACAGCTAAAATCAGGAAATACATATGCACTGGTTGGTAAGGAACTGCTGCCTTGACCCCTTTGGATGGCTGCCCAGGCTGCACCAGCATAAGGGAGTCCCTCCGGGGTAGGGCAACCCTAGTGCTTGCCTGCCAGCAGGCTCCCATTCATATGAGTCCAGATGATCAGAGCTGAAATGGCACAAACTAAAGAGAGAACAGCACCCTTAGCAGCAGGACTGGTACCTTAGTGTGCAAACTATGTGTATGCTAAGCCCACAGCTGGCCAGCATGCTCCCCGAGAGCCTTCAGTTAGCCACTGATGAAAATTTCAGTCTTTCTGATATATCATATTGCTTCCTAAATACTTTTAATATCATTCAGGCATACATAGACAAGGCAAGTCAACAGCAAAGCTGTGAAGTAAATCTCTATCATTCATCTTTTCCCCACAGTGGGTGCTCTGTTCCTGAATAGGTGTCTTATTCCTCAGGTTTCCTCACCTCTCCCCCATGGTCTCTAGAGGCTTTCACTTCACAGTGACATTTGGGCTAGGTCTCTGCAGGCTGTTTCTCCCTTCCTCGTACCACACCCACCTATCAAAACTGTCAGAACCTGACAGTTGAAAATGTCAATGACTGGGACTAGAACATACCCCATGGTTACTCACGATGCTTAAAGTCTTAGGGACATCTTTAGTAGTGGAACTTCGGCCCTGCGGAGGGTGGAGCAGAAGCTATTTTTGAGAGCTGGCCTTTCCGCTCTCAAACCATATCTTTTAATAAATACCTACAAAACAAGGTGATTGTGTTATTGTTCAGTGTTTCTAATGACTATGGAAAGATTTCTAAGATACATTTTAAATGTTTGCTCGCCTTCTAGTCTACAGTAAAATAGAAAGTTACATTTAACACAAGAAATATGTTAGGAAGGGGGGCATTTCCTCCAAAGGCATAACTCTGAAAATAGACAGAGATGCCATCTTATGTGATTAAGAGCACAGGTTTTCAATTTTTTTAACAAATGACAGAAAAAGAGGTAAAAATCTACAGATGAAAAGAGACTAAAGAGACGACTTATCAACCAAGTGCCATTATATGATGGACCTTGTTTGGATCATGATTCAAATAACCGAATGTAAAAAAAATATATATGAGACAATTGGGGAAATACGACCTATGAACTGGACATGTGACAATATTAAGAAATGATGCATTTTTATAGATATTGTAGTTATGTGTTTTAAGAGTCCATTTCTTTTCAAGATATATATAGAAACATTTACAATGAAAAGATATGAAATACTCTGTGTGTGTGTGTGTGTGTGTGTGTGTGTGGTATATACATTCTGTGTGTGTGACCTTTAAATAGTTTTGTAATACACAAGATACCTACTGCTGTGTTTCAGGTAGGGAGCATGTCTAGGAAAGAGGGGTTGTGGTAGCAGTCCAAGTGGAAATAAAGGCAAAGAATCAGTCAAGCATAAGGAATAAGGAAGTCTTGGATGGGGTGCGGTGGATCACACCTGAATCCCAGCACTTTGGGAGGCCGAGTCAGGAGGATCGCTTGAGCCCAGGATCGCTGGGAGCCTACCAGCCTAGGCAACATAGTGAGACTTCATCTCTACAAAAAAATAACAAAATTAGCTGCGTGCGGTGGTGCACGCCTGTAGTCCCAGCTACTTGGGAGATTGAGGCAGATGGATTGTCTGAGCCCAGGAGGTCAAAGCTGTAGTGAGCCATGATCATGCCACTGCGCTCCAGTCTAGGCAATAGACTGAGACTCTGACTCAAAAAACAAAATAAAAAGAATCTTGCTTCGCAGCTCTTTAAAAGTATCCTTGAGAATAAACATAGCATCTGACATGTCTTTCATATCTACTTCCTTCCTTTCTGTCCTCCAGCCACCACTGCCTCATAGTGGATGTTGATAACCAATCAATTCTCTTCGAGTTTCTTCAGAGGGGAGATAACCTGGTGGCCACTGAAGCAGGAATATGGGACCTTTCCTGACAAAGTCCTTATGCCTCACATAGGACTGGAGAACTCTGTAACAGAACTTACTGGAACTTATTTAACAAATATTTACCAAATGTTTACTGTGTGCCAGTCATCTACAAAACACTACACATTATCTCAATAATCTGGTCCAGGCCAGGTGAGGTGGCTAAAGCCTGTAATCCCAGCACTTTGGGAGGCCAACGTGAAAGAATTGCCTGAGCCCAGGCGTTTGAGACCAGCCGAGGCAACTTGACGAGACCTCATCTCTATAATATATCAAAAAACATTAGCTGGGCGTAGTAGCACATGCCTTTAGTTCTGGCTACTTGGAAGGCTGAGGCGGAAGGATCGCCGGAGCCTAGCGGATCAATGCTGGGGTGGCTATGAGCGTGCCACTGCACTCCAGTCTGGGCAACAGAGCGAGACTCTGAGTTAAAAAATAGTAATAATAATAATAATAATAATAATAATAATCTGGTCCAGACCCATTTTACATATGAGTAGACTGAGGTTTGGAGAGATGAAATGGTTTGCCCAGTGTGAACTGCTAATGTCATCCTGGAACATCAATACTTCTGAAGGCCATGTGACCGGTGAAGAGGAGAAAGTTACCGAACAAAGAGGCCCTTCATGCTTTGGTTCAATACCAAGCCCATGGTGCACAGGAAGGCCCAGAGTAAGGAACAACATGAAATCCACTGAGCTGGGTTAAAAGGTAGACAGGACCCTTGCCAGCCCTGAGCCATTACAGGCTTCCAGAGCCCTGCAAATTTACCTGCTTCTCAACAAGACCTTTATTTGTTCTTCTATTCTCGTCTAAAGCTGTTGTCATTTCCTTTTCTGTCTGACGACACTGGAAGCTGCCTCCAGGCGGTATGACCACACCGGCCCCTCGTGCAACCCCCACCTCGCCAAGAGGAAATATATCTCAGAATTCCCATTGTTTGGCTCTTTCTTCCTTATTGAGCAGAAGGCATCATATCATTCACATTTCTGGAACTTCAACTATTCAGATTCTTTATTGGATCAGCATGCAGCTCAGGATTTGGGGTGAATGAAAAGTGCCGTCCTAGCAGCTCTGGTTTCTTTATTAAGCAGTTACATTGGGAGACATATGGATTCACAGGATCAGAGCCTCTTAGAGCTGCCGAGGCCTCAGAAACTGTAGAGCTGGGGTCAATCTGGGATGACTGCAACTTGGCTGCTGAAGTTTTGTTTGATTGTTCATTCATCCCTTCCCTGATTCTTCTGTTGCAGAAACACTACTTAACTCTCTACTAGATATCAGTGCCTTGTCCTCACCCTCAGGAAACTCTCCTCTTGAGGGCAGGGGATGTAGGGACTGGTGAAGACTGGGTCACAATACAGTGTAGCTAGTTCTATGAAGGAGAGACAGTGTCAGATAGTGGTTTAGGAAGTACACTATAAAAATCACAGTCCTGGCTTAAATCTCAGCCTTGCAACTTAATTTGTGTGACTGTGGGTGAGCCATGAAATCTTCTGGGGGGGGCAGATAATGAATATACTTACCCCATTGGGGTACTAGAGCGGTGCAGATATGTGGTAGAACATCTCTGACTGATGGGTTTCCAGAAAACCAGGAGCTAACAATGTACCACTGTATCCTTAAAAACATCCTGTGGCAAGGGTAGACAACAGGCAGGTAGATAGCTGGGGCAAGGGACATTTGTTTGTTGGGATTGAGGAGCTAGTCATGGGGGCTCTGATTCAGGGTCAGATCCCTAATCCATAGAAAGACTTAGGGAACAAGGCTGACCTCAGTCCCAGAGGAAAATATGGCTGAGTTTATAGAATAAGGGTATAAATTAGGACTTGGAGGCAGGGATAGAGGTAAGAACAAACCCTGTTAACCAGAATAGAGTGGAGACACTAAGCAGGACAGAAGCCCTGCTGACAGTGCTGGGATTTGCAAGTGTGGCAGCCATAAAAATGTGCCTCTCAGGGTGAGTGACCAATCTGTTGCTATGCTCTCAAATCATCACTGCATTTGCAATGGGGTCATACTTCCTGTGGTTGTTCCTGGTCAGTACAAGGATCCGACAGGCCTGCCCCCATGGGAGACACTGTACTCCTGTGACTAGTGACTGTCTCAAAGACTCCCAGACAGTCTTGGTAAACTTTCCTTAGAACTACTCTGCAAACTAAGACCCCCCTTCCCTCCTCCTTGCCCCTTCCTCCCCCTCCTTTCTTTCCTTCCTTCTTTTCCCCCCTCCCTTCCTCCCTCTCTTCCTCCCTTCTTTCCTTCCTTCCTTCCTTTTCTTCCTTCCTTCCTTCTTTCTTTCTTCCCTCCCTCCTTCTCTCCCTCTCTCCATCCCCCCTCCTCCCTCCCTCCCTCCTTCCCTTCCTATCTTCCTTCTCTCTTTTGCTCAAGGTCAGGCTTGCATCACGTTGCAATGTACACTGGCGGCTCTCCTGGCAACTCCCCATTTTCTACCACAGGGATTACCCCTAATACATTTCTTGTGCTGTTAGTCCTATCATTTTGTCTGCTTCTTGGAGGATCTGGACTAACATAGGAGGTCATCTACATGTATGGCTTAAAAGATCCCAGCTTAAAGGATAGAGATTTGAGACAACAAAGATTTCATTGGACATATAGTGCAACATTTTACACATTTCATTCCATGAAAATCGTAAATTCATTGAGTAGGCCTCAGGGGTCAGGCACAATGCTAGGCTCTAGGAATACAATAATGAACATGGTGAGCAAGATGCCTTCACAAAATGCATCAGGAAAAACAGCAGAGATTAGGCAAGGAATTGTGAATATATTTGTGGGTTTTTTTAAATTTAAAAGCTAGTGATAGGCTGGGTGCAGTGGCTCATGCCTGTGATCCGAGCACATTAGGAGGCCAAGGCAAAAGGACTTCCTGATTCTAGGAGTTTGAGACCAGCCTGGGCAACATAGCAAGACCTCATCTCTACAATAAATAAAAAAAATTTAGTCAGGCTTGGTGGCACACACCTGCAGTCTCAGCTACTTGGGAGACTGAGGCAGCAGGATCGTTTTAATCCAGGAAGTTAAGGCTGTGGTGAGTCATGAATGTACCACTGCACTCCTTGGGTGACAGAGTGAGACCTGCATCATTTTGGGGCATGTAATATTTAATAAAATTCCAGCATCTGGTATAAGCATGAATAGCAGATCTTTAAATAACATTTACATATCTGTTCTCAGAGTCTGGGCCAATAGTACAGGCTTCCTTCTCCTTTCCATTTGTCTTGCCCTCAGCTTGGTTCAGGATCACATCACATTCACCGGGGCTTTTCATAACCTCCATGAAAAGCTTGGGTGACAGAGTGGGACCCCAACTAAAAAAAAAAAAAGCTAGTGATATAATTCGATACCCTTACCGTGGCTTATAAGTCTTCACTATCTGGACCCTATCTATCTCTAGCCCCCTTTCTCACCATATCCTTATGGCACTCTGCATCCACCAGCATGAAATGCTTGCAATTCCCCAAGCCTTCTGTCTTCCTTCCTATTCTGGGCTTTGCCAAAGCTACCATTCGCCTACCAGCCTCAACCAGATCCATCTGCCGGGTTTAGTTCAGGCATCCCTGCTATGGGAAGTCTTCCTGAGCTACTGCAGGTGTTTTCCCCCTATGCTCCCATAGCACCCTCTATCCTGACCATAGATTTCATTGCAGGCAAGTAAATAGAAAACTAAAGAAAAGCAAAAATGATACCAGATACAAGGAATCTGTTTTCCTTCTTTCCAAATCAGTTGGCTCATGGGTAAGAAATAGTATCTCCACTTTTTATGCTCAAGCCAAACTTGACTTCTGTTTTGCAGAGACTGTTAACTGCCTACTCAATATCTGTTCTCCCCTGCCTCCTTACTGCAATAATGTGCCCAGCTGGAAAAAAAAATCTATGCTCCCTAGTCTTTCTTGAAGACAAAGATGGACCATGAGATACAGGCAGGAGTTACGGGGTAGAGCTTTTGGGAAGTCCTTTTTGCCTTTTGACTCTCCCTTCTACCCACTGCCTGGTATTTGAATGTGATGCTTAAAGTTCCAGCAGACATCTTGGGACTACAAGGGAAAGGTCAAGAGAATTACAAACAGCCCTGACATTCTTGAACTGCTAAACCAACACTAGCAACCGCCTACCTTTGGACTTCTCATTACATGAGACAAATAAACCCTCATGTGTTTCAGCCACTGGAATCAAATTTCTTTCACTCACAGATTAATGCAATTCGGAATGGATCCACTTCAACAAATTCTGGCCCCTTCTCCTTGTCCATGTAACTCATGCCTGGAATGTGTTCCTTCCTCCCCACCATCCTTTTCCCTAAGTTTCTGCCTACCAAATCATATATCATTGAAGACTCAATTCAAACAACACCCACTCAATGGAATCTTGTTTTATCCCTTCCTGATCTAGATGTGCGATTCTCTCTTATGACTCACCCCACTGCACCTTTTCTAACCTCTGTTGTAGAATATATATAATATTCTGCCTTGTGTGACAGGTCTTAGTGGTCTTATTTGTATTGCATATGTCTTTGTACTTTCTGCAAGAAATAGCAGAGACACACGCAATTGATATTCAGCAAATCCTTGTTAAATGAAATACAAACTTGCAATGTGAACATAACTTTACATACATACATATTTAACCATTGACTACTGTGTTTTTCAGAATGAATTTGTACAGAAGGCAAGCAAACAAGTAGGTAAAATATGCCTTCAAATGATATCTTTTTTAGTTGATTTGGAAAATGAAATTCTTCACATGACAATGGGAGATTTACTTCTGTTTATTTTTAGATCAAACATTCTTTCAGCATTTATATTTATTGAATGTCTCCACCATGAAGTCATGGTGCTATGAAAAGGGTTGTATTAAGATGAATGAGGGTTTGAGCTGGGAATGTTATGATCAGAGATAAAATATGGAGGTTATGAAAAGCCCAGGTGAATGTGATGTGATCCTGAACCAAACTGAGGGCAAGACGAATGGAAAGGAGAAGGAAGTCTGTACTACTGACTCAGACTCTGAGAACAGATATGTAAATGTTATTTGAAGAACTGCTATTCATGCTTATATCAGATACTGGAATTTTATTAAATATTACATGCCCCAAAGAGATGCAGATAAAGAGGGAGAAGAGCTGACAGTCTGTGTGTAAAGGCGATATTTTGATGAAAGATAAATGTCAATTCACAATTCTAGAAAATCCACCATGAGATAAACAGCTGAGGAGAGCTCATTAGAAAGAAAGATCCTTACACAGGAAGAAAACCTCCTTCTCTCTGCTCATAGAGCATTTGTTCATGTCTGTTATAGCCTTAATCACATTGGATTGCAATCCCTTCTTTAGATTTCTTCTGTAACTTTGAGTACAAGGATCACACACTATTCATCTTTGTGTGCCCCTACCTGGCACATAGTAGACACTCAGTAAATGATTGCTGATTGTCATCTTTCTTGACTTGTCTGCAACATTGAAAATTATTGACCATGATCTTGAAACGTACTCCCTCTTCGATTTGATCACATAGGATTCTCTCAGCTGTTTTTCCCCTCACCCTAATAAGTCATTTTCTGTTTTCTTTGCCAAGTCCTCTTTCCTCCAACTGCCCTTTCAATGATGGTATTATTCAAGCTACTGTGTTTTCCCCTCTCTTTTCCTGTACATTAAATCCTTCCAATTTTTCAGCACTTTATCTCTTTGAATATATCACTCCTTTAACATTTTTTCTTCTATCAACTTTTTTTTAACTTTACAAATATGTATTTATTGGGTGCTTGCTGTACATTGGGTACTGTTTTACTTGTTGAAAATACAATGTTAGAAAAAAAATAGACACACTCCCACCTTCATAGGGCTTTATAGTTTAGGGGAAATTATAATAGTACTATCAACTTCTAAAACTTCAGTTAAATGTATCTTAGACTTTTTTTAATGCCATCAATGTTTCTTATCCTCTTTCAGATTTTTTTTTTTCATAATTTTTGTCTCCTGGTGCTTCTTGCTGGGTAATATCATCTGACCTGTTTCCCAATTCATAAATTCTCCTCAGCTTTCTGTTTAATCCATCCAGGGAGGTATTGTTTTGTAGTTCAATTACCATATTTTTCACTTCTCCAAGTTCCATTTGGGTCTTTGTTTTTTCAAATCTACCTGCTCAGTTCTCATAGTTTGTTGTTCCTTAATCATCTTTAAATTTCCTTTTGTTTCTGTTCACATATTGAGCACATTTTTTTGTTTTATATTCAATATCTGATCATTTTTACCTTTGTGAGTCTGTTTCTCACTCAGACTCATTATGAGTGTTCCCACTCATGATGGCTTATTCCTTGCAGGTTCAGTGATTTTTTTCATTGTGAGCTCATGCTCTTTGGAATTTTATCTGTGAGAATTCTTTGAGGATACTTTAAAATTCTTCCAGAGAAAACTTTCATTTGTTACTGTGATGTGTCTAGGAGTGCTATTACCCAAGGACCACCATCAACTTTCTGAGTGGTGGTTTTGAAGACATAGAGACAGATTTCTGCTCCCAAAAGTGCTTGAGTGTTGTGAATTCTCAGGGGAAAATATTTTCCCCCACACTTTCCTGTCGAATCCGTAGGCAGGTAAGAACCTTTAATATATAGATAGGGTATTTTCTAGGTCACGCACCGAGGTAATCACTGTTAGAGGATATTAGCTCCATGACAGGATCTCCAGTTGGCCTGACTGCCTTGCTTGGGCCCAAGGCTTTATACGCTGTCTTGGTCCTACCACACCATCTTTTTCCTACTGACTCTAGGCCACCAGGGATAAGCAGATACTCCCAAGACAAACTCTGCCTTGATTACCTCCAGAAAACTGGGCTTTATTGTCTGGCTTCTGATTGTTTCCCTTACTTAACTTCAGCTCAGCTCCAGTTTAAAAGCAACATTTTAAATATTTTATCTGGATTTTAAGGCATTCTTTATTGGAGAGGGTTTCTCCACACACCTATCATATTGCCTGAAACAGAAAATGTTCTCTTATTTAATAATATTCTCCCTGAGTGTTTCTTCCTCTTCTCTTTCTGGCTGACCCTCAAACCTATACTCTTGCCTTTTCTCTGAGCTTCAGATATAACTAACAACTGTTCTCTCCTCTCAACTTTACTCTTTGTCCTATGTCCACTGTTCTAATCAGGGGCAAAACAAATCTACCTAATCAATCAGGCTAGAAATGTTGACATTCTCCTCAGATCCTTCTCTCTCATTCTCAGTTACCAATTCCTGTCATTACCAAATGTGCAAATGTTTCAGGTTAGCTGCTTCTTCCCCATTCCCCATGGAACGCCTTGGTTCAGGTTCTTACCCATTCCTCACCTAGACAATATCTCTGGTTATACTACTGACCTTTGGCCTTTAATCTATATGCTACCCCGTCCAATACTGAAGCCACCACCAGTATTCTCTTTCCAAATCACAGATCTGATCATGTCACTTGCCTGCACAAAAACTATTATTGGCCGAGTATGGTGGCTCACACCTGTACTCCCAGCACTTTGGGAGGCCAAGGTGGGAGGATTGCTTGAGCCCAGGAGTTCAAGACCAGCCTGGGCAACATAGTGAGACCTTGTCTCCAGAAAAAAAAAATTAGGCGGACATGGTGGCACATGCCAGTAGTCCCAGCTACTCAAAGGCTGAGGCAGAAGGATCGTCTGAGCCTGGGAGGTCAAGAATGTGGTGAGTCAGTATTGTGCCACTACACTCCAGCCTAGGTGACAGATTGAAACTCCCATTCAAAAAATAAAAATAAAATAAGTAAATAAAATTTTTAAAATAATTGACTTCCCATTACCTATTACAAAAGGAATAAAACCCTGATATCCTGACTTGGTGTTCGAGGTACATCACAATGGGGTGCCAAGCTCTACAGCATTTTCATTATAATTCCTTATTCCATGATGCATGTAATGCTTCAATTACACTGTATGTGTCATTCTGTGATTTAATGCCTTTACCCGAAATACCCTCTCCCATATCTCCATCTACCAAAATCCTACTTATCATTTAAAGCCCAGTTCAATTTTTACTCCTTCCATGAAGACTTCCCAGAGATTAAATACTCCTTAATCTGCACTCCCATGGCAGTTTGCTTATATCTTTTATGGCACTTACCATATTGTGCCTTTTATTAGAGGTCATTAAGTATGTTTTTCCTCTCTGCCAGATTCTCCATCCTTGAAGGCATGAAAGCCTAATGGTTACAGGTTCTGGCTTTGGAATCAAACAGATCAGGCTTAAACCTTGATTGCATCACTAGCTGTGTGCCTTTGGGCTTAATCTGAGACTCAGTTTCTTCATTTACAAAAGTGAGCCTAGTAATGTCATACAGTTTAAGTAATCTAATTCATGTTAAGCACAGTGCCTGGCACAGAGTAACTGCTCAATAAATACTCGCTATGATTATTAAAGGCAGGTGCTGCAGCTTGCTCATCTTTCTATCTCTTCAACAATTCCTCCAGCTTCACCTCTTCCTGCACCCTTCTTCCTATTCCAAAGCCCTGCCCAGGGCCTTGCCCAGACTAAGTAATCACTAAATTCTTCTTGAGTGAATGCTGAAAACATCACACAGTTTTTATATAAAACATTTAATTCAGTCTGAGTAGAAACAGTTCGCGTTTGTATGAGACACCAACAGACGAATGCTTATGGGCTGTCCCAGCAAGATATATCAATGGAACATCCTGTCTAAGCACCAAAGAGCAGCCCCTTTCAGTATTGTCTGAACAGGCTGGCTTTACTAGGAGCGGTGAAAGAGAAGGGGGAGGTTTCATATCCTAAGGAAGTGTTTGGAACTTAATGAGAAGTGTAGGCTGAGAAAATGACCCTGCTCTTTGAAAACCAAATGCAGCTACTGAATGTGAGGCTTACACATAGCCAAGGCCATGTGTGAGCAACAGGGGCCAGAGTTTTGCAAAATCTTTTTCCTGGCCTGTGGTGAATTTTGAATCAAACCCACTCAGCACTTTGCTCTCTATAGACACAGCACATTTTTTCTCTAAATCCTCACTCTCAGCATGCTTACTAACCAACATTCCTGATAAAAACCGATGAAACCGAATGAATTATTTGAGGTTAGATATGAAGTTGGTCTCCCCCTACCCATTCCTTGTTCCAGCACCAAAAATGTTTATGCTATTATTCACATTCCTTGAAACAACCAATATTCCAAAGTTATCACCATTTCCTTGGATTTCATAATTTTTGTCTGTTGTATGTTAAAGACGAGCACATCGTATTTTATGACATACCTGTTCTGATGTTTTTGGTAAGATTCCCACAAAGGTGAAAGGTTTTCAAGTCCAAGTTTGTTTGTGTGTTTTAACTCTTCCTGAGTTATATCTTACATAGCTGCAGATCGATCAAAGTGCTCAAACGATTCTATATGTGGTTCCAAGTTTACTTGTTTTATGAATTTGAGAAAGATTTAGACTTTTGCTGCTTTAAGCTATTTCAGGAATGTGGAGCTTTATCATTCAGAGATGATAAAAATGGAATTTTCCTTCAGTCTCATAGCACAGACAACTCAATGGTATTCTTGAGATCTGAATGTTTCCCCTTGGGTAAAGAGATATGGAACAGCCCTATTACATTATATATTTCAGGTGACCCTCGGCACCGCTCCCCACCCCCCAAGCAATTCAATTAAAATACTTTGTTCCTGAAAGCAAAGGGTATACATAAATGCCTAACTGATCTTTATTTGGATATGTAACCCTTGATTTCTATCTCTCCCATTGGAAAAATCGATAGTCCAGGATAGAATCGTTATTCAGTTCTATCCCCTAAACTGTTTGTCTCTCATAGCATCTGCTTTCTCCTCCCATCATCTATCTCGCTCTCAGCTAGCTGTCAAGTAATCACTGACAAGGTCTTGGCTGATAAGGCTTAAGCCAGGAGTTTCAAATAGCTACGTGTGTATGTGTTTTGTGGGGTGTGTATATGAGAGAGAGATAGAGAGAGACAGAGAATGAATAAGGGGAGAAGGAGAGACAAAGGAAGAGAATGGAGAACCCAGAAAGTAGAAAACAGTGAGGAATGGCAGAAACAATCAGCTTGGACACCTGGAAAATGAAGCCAGGATATTGTTTTCTGGCTGGGCATTCCTAGCCAAAGGTGTTACCTATCTCAGTTAATAAAAACCCTTCAGCACCAGCCAGTTTTCAATCCTTAAAGAAATAACAATTGCTGAGAGTAGTTTGGGGATGGCTTTATGAGTCAGAGGAATCATCTCAGTGGTGTCATTTGCACAGTGCTAAGCAAAATCCTTGGCTCCCGTCACTACTCAGACCTTATTGAATGCATAAGATGAAGAGGGGAAAGCTTTGTTTATTGCCATACCGACCCAGACAAGGCAATGTGAGCTTATTTTGCTTCAAAGGATGAGGTTTTGGAGTCTCCCTCTTCCTATTCCAGTTCCACTAACTCTAATGTTATGGAAGAGGTAGAATGTGAGGCATGTGCAAACCTAATTTTACACTCTCAAATAAGCCACTTAGGAATAATTGGCCATACAAACTCCTCTAGAAAGCAGTTGGATCTTTTAGATTGTGCTTATATAAGGCCTGACTTCATTCCCAAGCCTCACCTGGAGGCACCCTTGTGAGGTTAGTGAGGCAGTGAGGTGAGGCTCGTGGTTGCTCCCTGTTGTCTCCTCATGCAGCACCTTCCCTCTTCCTCGGGGCTCTTCCAACCCCAACTACCTACTTGATTCCCTCCAGGCCTTGGTTTCACTCAACCCACTATAAAAGCACCTTTAGTTCAGTTACTAGGCCTGGCGGTGGTGAGGCATTGTTATTATAATGCTCTTGCTCATGGAATCTTTCATCTTATGAGACAGATACAAATGTAAGAATAGGTGATTCACCTTATCCTGAATTGGACCCCACCTCTTTATAATAATAGTTAAAAAAAAAAAAGAATAGTTGAACATTTCCAAACATTTGAGTTAGGGCTTCTTGAAGACAGAATAGTCTTCAAAAACTTAAGTCCTTGTTTTCTGCTCCAGAGGACTATTATGCCTCCAGAGGAATATTGTTGATCTTCAATGGTGCATTTAGGATAATGTAACATGTGATGGGAAGGGGCAGCAGAGCTGTCTTGGAAGCCTTCCCTCCTGCAACCTAGGCGCAATCTGGACAGGTACTAGTTCCACCTCCTCAGAAGCTCAGGTACATCCACAACGAAGAAATGGGAAGCATTGTGTTTGTCTTAGTTCAGGCTGCTATAACAAAATGTCATGAACTGGGTGGCTTATAAACGACAGAAGTGTATTGCTCACGTTTCTGGAGTCTGGGGGTCCAAAATTAAGGCGCTGGCAGATTTGGTGTCTGGTGAGGGCCGGCTTTGTGGTTCATAGATGGCATCTTTTTGCTGTGTCCTCCTTATTCACATGGTGAAAGAGGCAAAGCAGCTCTCCAGGATCTCTTTTTAAGAGCACTAATCCTGTTCATGGGGTCTACACCCTCGACTTAATTATCTTCCAAAGTCTCCATCTCCTGACAGCATCACACTGATGACTAAGTTTCAACATATGAGTTGTGGGGGACACACATATTCAGACCATGGCAATGCTATAGCAATGGTTCTCAGCCTTGCCTGTATATGGGAACCATTGGAGGGACTTTGAAGACAATCTGAGTCCCACCCAAAGAGATTAAATGGTCTTGTGTGCAGCCTGGGCAGCCAGATCTTTTGAAGCACCCCAAGTGACTTTAATATGCAGCCAAGCTTAAGAGCCACTGTGCTACAGTGTGAAGTTCTTGCTGACAAATGACGTCCTATGAAAGTCCCACCCACAGTAACCTATTGATGTGATATCACAGATTGATTGAATTTTCCTGTTTCAAAAATCATCTTCTTTGAAAATCCAGAGGAGTGCCAAAAATGATTGATCATTATTTACCAAACTGAATCCTGATACTTAGACTTCTTTTGATTCAACATCATCTAGCAGTACTGGTAATATTAGCTTTTATTCTCTATCAATTGTTATTATAATTGGGTACACTTAGGGGAGACAATATCCCTACTGCCTGGGACTGAGGGGATTTTGGTTTTAAAACCAGACAGTATCAGGAAAACCAGGAAGAGTAGGTCACCCTAGATACATATGGGAAGAAGGTATGAACCACGCAATTATTTTGAAGAACACAAATTATTTTGAAGAACAAATTATTTTGAAGAACACAAATTAGGAGAATGTTCAACATGGAAGCAAGGCTTTTTTGCAAAGTCTACCACTTTCTAGGGAGAATTGAACTTACTCAGTTTTATTTCCTTGACACAGTTCTACAAGGTAAAAGTTCACAGTTACAATGGCTCAAAAATAGCAAAAAAAAAGCAAAATAGAACCACGAAAGTAACATATTCGCGAAGAACTTTTTGACCTGGACTTGTGTGACTTGGTTGGAGTTTGGGCTCCTGCCTAGTGATTATCAAGAAACAATTGGATCAGTAAGGGTACCCACACTTTACCTGTACAATGACCATGTATGTACCTAACCCTGAATTGTACCCCACATTTTTAAAATAAAAAATAAAACATGTAAGATTTATAAGCAGGGAAAATTAGCAATTTACCCAACTTATCGGAGACCCAGGAAAATTCATTTATCTCTAAAGACTATAGATTTCCATTCACATTTTCCTATTAGGTTATCAAAAGTACATAAATGACTAAAAATGTTTCCATCTTTTTTGTTTTACTTCTTCATTCAATAAAATTTATTTTTATCAGCAAAAACGAAGCAATTGGGTAGTTTGCATGATGAATGTTATCAGTCCAGGAGTCCAATTGTGCTTCCAAAGCACAGAAAGAATTCATCTCATCATGTGGATGTTGAAAAGAATTTGAGAATGGGTCTGCAACTGGCCATCATATGGAAATTTTGTTTTTTTATAAATTGGAAGGTACCCACAGTGGCAAAACATGTCATGTTGGAACGTACACTTTTTATGCTCCTGACTCAAGTCTGTTTTCAATAGGACAATTCTATTGTGTAATCCACAGGTAGAGAAAGTTAGAGTTGAACAATGGGCCCTTGATAAACTTAGAAGGAATGAAAGTTTTATCATACTAACATATGTATTTATAGAAAAACAACTTATTAAAAGATATAAGGGTTTTGTAGTAGTCTGTATCTTTAATACACAGTGGCAATGCCATATAAGTAGTTAAACATTGACTTTGGGCTGGGCATGGTGGCTCACACCTGCAATCCCAACATGTGGGTGGGCTGTGGCGGGAGGGTTGTTTGAGATCAGGTGTTCGAGACCAGCCTACTCAACATAGTGAGATCTTGTCTTCACAAAAAATAAAAATAAAAAATTAGCCAGGTGTGGTGGTGCATGCCCATAGTCCCAGCAACTTGGGAGACTTAGGTGTAAGAATTGCTTGAACCCAGGAGGTCAAGGCTGCAGTGAACTGGGATCATGTCACTGCACTCTAGCCTGGGTGATAAAGTGAGATCCGGACTCAAAAAAAAAAAAAAAGAAAAAGGAAAAGAAAAGAAAAAATTACTTAACCTTCCCAATTCTCTGTTTCATTATCTGTGTATTAAAGAGAATTATACCTCCCTTATTATACCTCCCTTGTGAAAAATACATAAAATAATAGCTGCCAAACAGGATTTCTAACCCTCAGCACTCCTGACATTTGTGGCCATATAATGGTTTGTTTCAAGGGCCTGTCCTGTGCATTGTAAGACATGTAGCAGCATTTCCAACCTCTACCCACACCTACCTCACCAAGACCCGACAACCAAAAATGTCCGCAGACATTGCCAAAAGTCCCCTAGGGTTGAGGGAAAAATGTCCCTAGTTGAGAACCACTGAATATTAAAAAAAAAATTACTAGGTACTCATTAAGTGGTAGCAATTATAATTATTAATACTATATCAAAATTAGAACTCTTATTGATGCTGAATCTTAAAGATATATAAATATACTTAATTCTAACTAAGAATAAACTCTCAGACTTATTGTTTTAGACTATGTAAACCAGTCTTATTCTGCTGAGAGCAATATTAGAAACTGTGACTCTTTTGCCTGGCATCTCCTGCACCTGCTAGTCCTGCAAGTCTAGGATCTTTTGGATATAGTGATGCTACTCAATCATTTTAAACATTCACAATCTAATTAAAAATAGCTAAATTATAAGTGGATATTTGTCAGGAATGGTGTAGTTTGCAACCTAAAGGCATCTGAGGCACAATCTTTTCTTTCAACTAATTCATTTCCTCTCCTGACATTCATGCTCCTCAGAAAACTGCAACTCTGCCGGGTGCTCAGTGGCTCACACCTGTAATCTCAGTACTTTGAGAGGCCAAGGCAAGAGGATTGCCTGAGCCCAGGGGTTTGAGTCCAGCCTGGGCAGCTTGGCGTGACCTGGTCTCTACAATAAAAAAAATTAGCTGGGTGTGGTGGCACGTGCCTGGAGTTCCAGCTACTTGGAAGGCTGAGGCGGAAGGATTCCCTGAGGCCAGCAGGTCGAGGTTGCGGTGGCTATGAGTGTGCCACTGCACTCCAGACTGAGCAGCAGAGTAAGACTCCGACTTAAAAATAAATAAGTAAATAAATAAATACCACAACTCCTACTTTTCTGATAAAATTCTGGCAATCCAGCATGAGCATCCTCTGCTACCAACACCCCATCCCCTCTCTCAGCTCTCTTTCTCCTCCTGTTCATGTTCTTATTAAAGGAAAGAAGGGCCTCTCCTCTATGGTTCTTCATGCCTCCGCTGCTGTGTTTCCTGAAAGCATTCGCTCTAGCATCTGTCCATTACTTAGCCACATCTTCACTGTATTTCTCTTTATCATCTCCTTTTCTCTCCATCAGCAAATAATATAAGCTTCCCCCATCTAGAAATGCCCTCTGCTACAGACTTCTGAAATTGCAGTCTTTTTTCTTTGCTGAACCTCACACACAACCTGCCCCCCCCTCCATTTTTTGTGCTGAGTCCTCTTTATTTGCCCAGCCCTTAAATGTATATATTACTCGGTGTTCTGTTCCCAGACACCTTCTCATGCAACACCACCTTGCCCTATTCCCACCCAGAAAAACCCCCATTTTCTCTTATGGATTTGATGGCCAATTATGTGTTGTTCTGTCCAAAATCTCCATTTCTGGATTAAATTACTCTCCTGAACTTGAGGTACATGTCACAAACTGCCTACCATACAGCTCCACTAGAATGTCCAGCAAGTACCTTAAAATCAACATAAACAAAATTGAGCTCATTCATATTTTATTCTCAAAACTACTCTTCGACCAGTGATTCTTATATCAGCTTCCTCTCAGTCGTCCAAGTCACATACCTTCATGTCATTCTTGACTTTTTTCTCCCAAAACCTCCCACTACTAACTAGCAAGAATTGTCCATTCAATCTCTTAAATATTTATTGAGTCCACCCACTCCTCTCCATTTCTTCCAACACCACCATCTCTTTCCTAAACTACTACAACAGCCTCATGCTTGATCAGTCCAAACTTACTTTGCCCCATCCATGTGCAGTTAGAGGGATCTTTCTAATGCACGAACCTGATTATATCACTTTCTTGCATAAATCTTTCAGCAGCTTCCTAATGCCAATTTGGACTGAATTCAAAGTCTTTGACACAACCCTGTAAGGTTCTTTATTAGCTGACCCCTGCTTACCTCCTCAACAATATCTCTACAAAGTCGCTCCCTTAGACTACTACTTATTTCAGTTGCTGGAGTGGTCGATTCTGTTTTCTTTTCTCTCTGGATCCCTGTACAGTGATTCCTGCTTGTATCACTCCCTTTGCCTCTCATCTAGCTAATCCCTACTCGTCCTGTAGGTACCCATTTAAACACTTCCTCTGAAAAGCCTCCTAGACCCCTCAAGTCTCAGACAGATGGCCTTCCTCACATGCTACATGTGCTACCCTGTGTCTCCCCTGGGTTGTGCTTATGAGATTGTCTCATAATTGACAGTTTCGTTGTATTTCTTCTCTACTAAACTACAGTTTTCATGAGGGTGTTTCCGGTTCTCTAGTGCTAAACACATAGTAGGTGCTCAAGAAATAATTGTGGAATAGAACTGAATTAAATGTCACCAGCAAATTTAAGGCTTTTATTCTCATTTTTAATTCTTCTGGATATTCAAATTGTTTGATTCATTATTCTTGGCTGGGCTCAGTGGCTCAGCCTGTAATCCCAGCACTGTGGGAGGCTGAGGTGAGTGGATTGCCTGAGCCCACGGGTTCCAGACCAGTCCTGGCAACTTGGCAAGCCCTCATCTCTACAATAAATCAAAAAATTAGCTGGGCGTAGTAGCGCGTGTCTGTAGTTCTGGCTACTTGGAAGGCTGAGGCGGAAGGATCGCTGGAGTCCAGCAGGTTGACGCTGGGGTGGCCGTGAGTTGTGCCACTGCCCTCCAGCCTGAGCAACGGAGTGAAACTCCAACTCAAAAAAAAAAAAAAAAAAAGAGTCAGCACAGTATGCAACTTATCTTTTTACTTTTGGGGGGGAATTTCTAGCCCTTCTTGTTTGCTGATCCCTTTCTTGTTCCTTAACTTCGTACTTTCCCCCAAAGACTCTGTTCTTCACTCTTCTGTATTCGCTGTCCACATTCAGTGTTTAGAACATGATAAACATTCAAAAATGTTTCTTTCCTTCATTCTCCCATTCTCCAGAAGTTTATTTAATCTCATTGGCTTCAACTATCTCCCAGATCTATGTTTCAATCTGAGCAATTCAACGGAATATTAGTTACCTGATACCTCAAACGAACTATAAATAAAAACCATGGCACTCAACCATATCCATTCAGTTCACTCTTGCAACATAACATCTGTATTTGCCAAATTGTAACCAAAAGTCTCTTAATCACAGGGGATCCATACATCAGGCACCTTTTAGGTCCCCTGACTACTTTATACCCCGTGTACAGTTAGCCACCAAGAGTTACATATTTTTCCTTGAAATTGTCCCATCTCATGATTTCTTTCTCTTTTCCCCCTTTCATTTTCCTGTCCTCATCTTTTTACTCTTAGATTATTGTAATGGATTTCTTTCTAGTTGACCTTCCTGATCTCAATATCATCCAATTTCAGGTCTGTTTTGTCTCCTGCTACCAGACTCATCACCCATAAGCATGCCTCTCATGGCCAAGGGCTTTTTACACAGTAGACTCAATAAATATGAGAGAAAATGAATTCACTCTTCCCTCAAGAACTTACAGTGGCTACAAGTCATCTGGTAAGTCCAAACTCCCCTTTCTGACATTTTTCCTTCCCCCTGGCCATAGCCAAATTTTCAGCTTTATCCTAGCCCTATGCTGTTCTTCTATGCATCCTACTTTCTTTTCTTTTCTTTTTTTTTTCTTTCTTTCTTTCTTTCTTTTTCTTTTTTTGAAAGTAGGATTTATTGAGAGGAGAGAAAAGGTCTCACAGTAGGAGGGGATCCCAGGGGATTGCCTTCATTCTACTTTCTTGACTTGCTGAACTTGCTTTTTCCAAAACACATCCTACTTTATTTCATTGCCCCTGTTGGTTCCTCTACCTTGAGCAAATCCACTCCCCGATCACTGCTAAAAAGCCTAATTATCGTTATTTTTAAAATTTTAACTTTTTTAAAATAAAGAGATGGAGTCTCACTGTGTTGCTCAGGCTGGT
Organism: Tarsius wallacei; assembly: GCA_963574415.1. Lineage (NCBI taxonomy): Eukaryota > Metazoa > Chordata > Mammalia > Primates > Tarsiidae > Tarsius > Tarsius wallacei. The sequence continues at coordinate 2,158 of CAUYQG010046820.1, read as the reverse complement.
CTCAAACTCGAATCCCAAAGTGCTGGGATTACAGGCATGAGCCACCACGAGCCACCACGCCTGGCCAAAAAGCCTAATTATTTTTAATATCAAGTTAAAATGTCACTTATTCCATTACTCAGATAGAATCAGTGCTCATTCTGTGCCTCTTCAACACATTATTTGTACTTAAAATAGTCATTTCGTTCTTCTGCTAGCATAGTAATGTGCATGTCTAGACTATAAACTCCATGATGTCAGGGATTCTCACTTTGTTCATCCTTATAATCCTTGAAGCATCCAAACCAGTGCCTGGAATGCACAAAGTAAGCACTAGGCAGTGAGTCCTTGAATTGATTTGGCCACATCTGTAAGCTCTTCTCTATATCCCCACTCTTGGTCTTTACTAATGTAATAGTCCAGCAGCTCCTTTTGAATAAAATCCAGCTGGACACACCCAGCTCTGGTGAGACGCTCCCAGCTTTGGCAGGAGCAGCCTCTGGATGTCTACCTAACTTCCAAGACTCACCATAATCTGCCCTGTCCAGCGCATATAACCTCACTTCTCATTTGTTCCTAAGCATGTGTCTTCCACTCCACATTATGCTGTCTTTCAACTCAGCCTTTGTTCATACTGTTGCCCCTACCAGAAATACTCTTCCCTTATTCTGATCAAATCCTCCCCAAACTTCAGACACAGCTTAAATCTTACTTTATCCATGATGTCATCTTTAACTGTTTGAGCCCATGTTTATCTCTCCCATGTCTGAATTCCTTTGACAGAGATAATGTAATATATTATGGTATTCTCAAAATTCTTTCATGAATATGTCTTGCTTTTCTCAGCAAGAATATTGATTCTTTGGGAGCAAATATGTCTTAATCTTTGGTATACTGCTGCTGATTATTAGATTGATAAATCAACACAGCTGTTTCTTCATTGTTACTAATGTCTCATAAATTGAAAAAAGATCACCACAGTCCACTTTTGCCTAGAAAAGAACTATATAACCAGCATTGGGAGATAATCTAAGGATTGGCAAATATTATTCAAAATTAGACTTTTTTAAAATCATAATTTTGTGACTAAATCAGTTTCTTTGCAACAACTAATCTAGCTGGCTGTCTTGCAATAGGTTAAGGCAGCAGAAAGAAAGGGTGAAATAAAAATAGCTGATTTTGTGGCTATTTATGAAACATCGTTGAACAAATAAGTCAAATTCACTATCATGTTTTCTTTGATTATAAGGAAAACAGTAAAGCCTATGTTCCTGGTGGTTTGATCATTTTGGAACTAAAATCTTTGTGGACGACCAACTTCGCTTCATAGATTTAGTCCATTCAAATATTTAAGCGGCTGTTTACAAGGTTGAATAACTAGGCATGGTTTGATCAAGAAAGGTGTAAATAAACTCCACATATGACACATGGAAGAGCTGAAGGGCAGAGTTGAACAACAGACACAGTGTAGCTTAGGCTTTGTATGAATTACCCACTGTGTTTTCAGGATGTTCAAGGAGAAAAAAAAACATAAGAGCATTTCTTCTCGTCTCTTATTTCTTTATATTTAGATACACTTCTTGTTCTAAGGAATCAGATTCCCCTTAAGCATTTTAATATTTTTTTAACACAAAGAACTGGTTAACTGCATTTTGATGTTCCAATCATTGCTTTAAACCTACTATAATAAACTATGCTATTGACCATGCCAGAAGGCAGATAAGATCAGACATCATATGGAGGTCTGTTTTGCTTCTTACAGTCACTCATTTCTAGATTTTTTGTATTAATGAGGGTAACAGTTGCATTCTTTCTTTGGTTTCTGTTTTGTCTATTCCAGCTGTCACAGAATGCTAGCTCTCCTATGATCACAGTTCCCTGAAAGCCATTTTTTAAAGGTGGGGTCTCACTCTGTTGCCCAGACTGGAGTACAGTGGCACAATCACTTCTTGCCACAGCTTTGACCTCCTGGGCTCACGAGATCCTCCTGCCTCAGCCTCCTGAGTAGCTGAGACTACAGGTGCATGCCACCACATTCTGCTTTTTAAATTTTTCTTGTAGAGACAAAATCTCACTATTTGCTCAGACTGTCTGACCCCTGGGCTCAGGCAGGCATCCCTCCTCAGCCTCCCAAAGTGCAGAGATTACAGGCATGAGCCACTGTGCATGGCCCTCTGAA
>CAUYQG010046818.1:0-10206 GCA_963574415.1 Tarsius wallacei | reverse complement strand
GACTTTGCAGCAAATTGGATGGATTTGGAGTCGATCATACTCAGTGATTTATCACAGAAACAAAGAACTGAGTTCCATATGTTCTCACTCATAAGGTGACCTTGAACAATTATAATGCTGTAAGAAAGTGATTGGCAGTAGCGGAAAACTGTCAGGGGAAGGGGGGGTAGGACTGGCGGTTGGTGGAAATTGCTAGGGGAGGGAGGTGCATACCTTGTCAACAAAAGAACCTGCATGATCAATGTTTGTATACATAACCCTGAATTGTACCCCACATCTTTATAATAAATTAATTAACTAATAAAAAACTATACCCCAAAACTATTAAATAATGATTAAATACTGTTTTAAAAAAAGAGAGAACAGCTTCTGTTCAGAATCATGGTATGACTGTCTTCTAAGTGTACAACTTTGAGCAAGTCACTCAATTTGTGCCTCACTCAGTTACCAAATTTGCGTATGCCTCACTCAGTTACCAAATGGCAATAATAAGATAGGATCACAGTAAAGATTAGATGATACATGCATAGGAGTGCTTGTCCCAGACCTGAAACATAGAAATACTCTAGGTGCTAGAGGATGCACTTTTCACAAAGTCTTTTGTCTGTATTTACTAATCTGCCAGAAATTTTCTTAACTAATTGCTTATCTATATTTCCTCATTGTTTCTATGTTACTTAAATAGTCAATGTATTCCATAAAAAGACTACCTATTATTTCATTATGTCACTAATTCTATTAACTTTATATTTTTCATTCTGACCTCTCTAGCCATTTTTGTATGCATTTTCTTTATATATGTAAAGATTAAGCATCTATATTTCCCAAGGTTTCTAAGTGACTCCAACTCTGCATGGTTAACAACTTTTTTCAACATATCTTTTTCATTTTCACTTTATCTTCATAAATATACTCAAGTTGTTTTTTATTATCCCCACTTTACAAGGAAGGCAAATATATACTCAGTGCTGTGTATTGAAAGTCTTCAGGATTCAGACTAAAACTATGCTACTTCTCAAGTTACTCAGAAAAAAATAACATTACAAAATAGACTAGAAATAATAACTAAGTGCTAAATTAAGGGTGCTTTCTTTGAGTGCAAATTTGATTCCCTGAACAGAAGTTTACTGAAAGTACAAATGTTCTCTAAGAATAGCTTCAAAGGGAAAGCAAGACATGAGCTTGTCCTAAGGGAGAGGCTTTCTTAGATGGAACGCTAATGACAGCTTTGCCTAGATATATGGAACCTGAAAGCAAAGAGTAGCAAATGTAGGGTGCAACAATGAGTACTTACTAGGGCAAAAGGTGACTATTAGGAAGCAAAAGGAGATGTGGTTAGATAAAAATGGACCAGTCTGTGAAAGTGTAAAAGTTAAGCAAGGAATTTGGAAATTTATACAAAGCAACAAATTATTTTTGGTGATTTTTTTTAACATTGTCTTCCCTCTACTGCTATAATATTCATCTCTTCTGGCTTTGTGACAATTCTTTTTTACTTTTTTGAGTTGGAGTCTCACTCAGTCGCCCAGACTGAAATGCAGTGGCCGCTCCCGGCCACCGCAGCCTCGATCTGCTGGGCTCCAGCGATCCTTCTGCCTCACCCTTCCAAGTAGCTGGAACTACAGGCGCGCGCTACCACACCCAGCTAATTTTTTTGATTTATTTTGGAGATGAGGTCTCGCCAAGTTGCCCAGGTGGGTCTCGAACCCACAGGCTCAGGCAATCCACTCACCTCAGCCTCCCAAAGCGCGGGATTACAGGCTGAGCCACCGAGCCCGGCTGACAATTCTTATGTATCCTTCAAATTTCAGCTGAAATGCTTTCTCCTCCAGAAAGTCTTCTCAGTATCTTCATGCAGAGTTAGGCACATCCTCCTCTTTTTTTCCCATAGTGCTTAAGGAGGAGAGTGCAGCACTTCCATTAATCTAATAAGTTCTCACCTATTTATATCCCCCACTCAATTGTGTAAACATTGGAGGACAGGAATATGTGTTTTTTGGATCCCCGAATTTATCTCACTGTCTAGCATACAGCAGGCACTTAATAGATGCTTGCTGCTTGAATGAATAAATAAATGGCTTTATAGAAGAGAAATGACAGTGTAAGTGGTGTCTGATAAATACACAAAGTATAGACTTGAGTAGGAGACACTTAGAGGCTGTCAAATTGCTCATGTCATAAAATGCATCAGGGGTATGATTTGGACAATGGGTAGGAAGTGCCCTACGTTACATGCTGTTGCTGAATCACTGACATCATTCAAAAATAGCTGAATCCTGTGACCCTGATTCTCCAATGTTAGCCTATCAAAAATCGATAATGCAAAACATTACTTCAGTTTAAACAGATTTGACAAATGAGGCAAATAGGATTTAATTTGAATCAAAAGCTATGAGGCAAAAATTATTCAGTATTTTTTCCTAATGAGGCTCATATGCATATGATTTAACAGGAGGATGTATCAAATGATTCTTCAGCTAAACTATCCAAATCTTTTGGATGGTTTTTTGTAGGCATAGTCTAGAGTAATAATTAGAATTTACCATGGGAAAGTTTATTATATTTGAAATCTATAAAAATTATAGCATTGTGAGTCCATAGTTTTCCATCTAATTATTTTATTCTTTCTTGCTTACCCTGCAATATACCATGAGAATATAGCATCCTTTGGGAGAGAAAAAAGAAAATACTAAATTTCCATGGTCTTATTCCTTACCGTGACCTCAAGCAATGGAAGATTTTAAATGTGCCAAGCAATTTAAGGTTCACCATTGCACCAAATAAATTGGCCTAAATGAAATTTTATCTATCATATCTGATAGAATCATTGCATCTCCCTTCTTAAAAAATGAACTATTTATTAAGAATAGATGGAATGTGGATTCGAGCTAAATTTAACATTAATATTAAAATATATTTTTCTTTAAAATGTGTACATTTATGAAATCATCTTTTTTATGGGAGAAAAAGATAATTTAATTGATTTCCACCATTGCTCAATGAATACGACCAGCTTCAGGCAAAACCCATTAGGGGAACATCTCTACCAGAACGAAACACAAATCCAATGAACACTTATATGCAACATTTGGAAATGCAAGCTCCAGGCTGATGAAAGTGATTCAAATGACTGCCTCTCATTAAATGTTGAGAGCAAAACAGAACTGATATGTCACTCTAAATGAGTAACTCTTTCAACTGTTATACAGGGATAGCATAGTGTTTTGGATATTTCCTTTTTATAAATAAACTGAGGTAATAATCAATGGCATAATCCAACCATTACATAAGACAGTAAAAAACGACAACCAGAAAATGCATAAATTAATATACAGAGGTTGTATAGTCCCAAATCAGAGTACAAATAAAATGAGAAGTCATATTGCCAAAAACAGAACTAATGAATGCCATAGATTTTTTGGTCTCAGTATTGCTCTCAAACATTAAACAAATCTAAATTTATTTTTCTTATATTAAAATGATATAATGTTTTTTAAAGATATTGCAATAACTGATTTTTAAATTGCATGTATATTGTATTGGTGGAAGTTATTCAACATACCTCAAGCAATATTATTTTAATTCATTGTCCATTTTGAACATTTAACCAAAAAATCCTCTTCTATCTTTTAAATTATTTCAAGAATATTCAACTTAATAGTCTGGAAAAGAAACAAAAAAAATGTGTTAGATTAATAAAGAATGGTCCAATGACAGAGATATTTTATGGCATTTTAAAAAGATAATATATTTTCTTGTCAGTCAACAAAGAGAAATAGGGCAGATCATAGCCCCTGAAAAAAAACATAAGGAATTAATGGAAATGGAAGGAGTAGGAATGATTTAAGAGGTGTTACAGTTGAAGCAATAAGAAAGAAGAACTAAGTAATAATGTATATTTCACTCAGAAAAGAAGAAGAAACTCTGCGCAGGAAGTTTTCCCTCCATCTCCTAGAACACTACTACCCTGTATGTAGAGTAGAATCGTGCCATCCAACATATCCTGGGTACTTTGCCCTTCCAATTTTTCACTAATACCCACTAGAGTACCTTGATACCAGTGGCTCTCAAAGTTTATAATTTGCTCTATATATGGCCTTCTCATGCCTACAAAAATCTGACAATAAAGAAAAAAATCAGAATTTAAGTCATTCTAGAGATAGGTAAGAAAGTTCAACCTTTTGCCTTTCATGACCAAGGAGTCTTTCAGATTTAAGGTGATGTTCAAGAGAGATAATTTAGAACCAATAAAGTAAACATCATGGGAAAGCATGGGAAGATTGGGTGAAGGATTATGGGAAGGTTAATTTTCAGCACCTTCCATTTTAGGTGCCAGATCCATTAACTGCCTTCTCTATCATGCTCTCCCCTTGAAAAGCTGCTTTTATGTACTGCATCCCCCAGGCTTATCATCTGCCTCTCATTTTGATTTGGCCAGTTAAAGTGGCTGGCAGGACCATTGAAAGGTAGAGAGGAAAGATTGAGAGGGGATTTCTGTCCCCCCTATCTGCTTTTCTACTCTGCTGCTGGCATTCAATGGCTAAACCACCATCACACCAGCCATTCCTCCCTAGCGCCAAGCTCTCGCCCACTCCAACAACACATTCTTTCCTCTTGACCCTTCAAACTTACGGGAAGTAATGGCCTCTCCTGTAGCCAAACACTGAAATTTTAATAGTCTTTGATTATTCACTTAATTCTGTACACACCACAGTGATTGTTCTATTCATGACTCTCTTCAGTTAAACGCACCAAATGTGCCATCTCTTTGCTGTTGTGACTCTCACTGACACAGCCTAGAGATGGTCCAGCATCACACACCACTCCCCTACTCACAGGAGCTCTAGAAAAGCCAGAGCACAGCATACCAAGAAGCGGTCACTCTGGAATGGCAGAGCTGGAAATGACCACTCTATAAACATCACTCCACTAACCAAGATTAATCTTCCTCCACTAACCAGGATTAATCTACAAGAAATATATCAGAAGTGATTGCAAATACCCGGGACATGTGTCCTTCATGTCATTGACAAAGAAGAAGGTATTGCTAATAAAATACAATGTGATATTGGTGTATATTTAAAAGAAACAAATACAAATGCTTCCCATACTCTTCAGCACCCCCAAAAGAAAATATTAAACAAGATTTCCTTTATGGTTGTTTTACCACAGTTCTTTATTTACTTTCCATTCTTCAACATTACTATTACTATTATACCTATAAAAGTCTTTGGTTTGTTTTTCTTCCTTGGTTATTTGTTTTTGTCTGTCTCCCTCATTGTACAGAAGTCACATCTGCATTCTTTATTGTAGATCCCCAATGTCCAAGCAGAGTATCTGGTACAGAGTAGTCACTAATAAACAATATTTGTGAAGGAATTATTTAAAGCAGGTTTTCTTAAGTACCATTTGTGTACTCTTATGGAGCTCCATAGCCAAAGAAGGAAAAACAAAAGGGTAAACAATGGCAATTGTGTGAGACAAATGCTATGTACAAGGTAATAAATTAAGATTTTTTTCATTCATTATCCCACATCACTGTCCCCAGCATCCAATGGAGTCATGTATTATTGTTATTCTCATTTACAGATGAGGAAATAGTTTCTTTCTTTTTTTTTTTTAAGATGTGGGGTACAATTTGGGATTAGGTATACAAGTGGACATCATAGAGGTAAAGTTTGGGCCTCCCTTTAGTCCCCACTTTGCCTGGTTTGAGATCAGTTACCTTATTGATGCTGTGTCTTCCCCTGCCCCCCACTACTGCCAATCTCTTTCTTATAATATTATGGTAAATATTCAGGGTCCACATATGAGTGACAACACATGGTACTCAGCTCTTTGTTTCTGTGATAGATCACTAAGTATTATAGACTCTAAATCCATCCAAGTTGCTGCAAAGTCCATATGTTTGTCCTTCCTTATGGCTGAGTAATATTCCATCATGTTTGTACTACATGTTTTTTAATCCGGTCCAGTTTTGATGGGCAGCATGGTTGGTTCCATGTGTTTGCTGTTGTGAACAGTGTTGCAATACAAATTGTAAATAGTGCTCAGGTATCTCTTTTGTGGAATGATTTGAGTTCCTCCAGGTATATTCCCAGTAGGGGGATTGCTAGGTCATAAGGAAGGTCAAATTTTAGTTCTTTTAGAAATCATCACACTGTTTTCCATAGAGATTGAACTTGTTTGCATTCCCTCCAGCACCGTAGATCGGTTGATATTTAAAAGAAACAAATAAAAATGCTACCCATACTCTTCAACCCCCCTAAAAGAAAATATTAAGCAAGATTTTCTTTCTGTTTATTCTATAAAAATTCCTTGTTTATTTAAAAGAATTAAATTTGATATTTAATTTGATAAAGTGGATATTTACAAGAAACAAATACAAATGCCACCCATACTCTTCCCTTTTCTTGCCATCCTCGCCAGCCTCTGTTGTTTGTTTTATTAATGATAGCCATTCTTACTGAGGATAGGTGGTATCTCAATGTGGTTTTGATTTGCATTTCTCTGATTAGTGAGCACTTTCTCATGTGCCTGTTGGTTGCTCATATATCTTCTTTTGAGAAGTGTCTATTCATGGACTTTTGCCTACCTTTTATTTCCTTTTTTAAATTTTTTATTTTAAAGATGTGGGGTACAATTCAGGGTTAGGTATACAAATGTTCATTTTGCAGGTAACCTTGTTGATGAGGTGTGCCCCCCTCTGGCAGATTCCCACTACTGCCAATTCTGCCTCTCGCCCTGGCAGTTTCCCACCACTGCCAATCCTTTTCTTATAGTATTCCAATGATTGTTCAAGGTCCACTTATGTATGAGAACATGTGATACTCAGTTTTGTGTTTCTGTGACAGATCACTCAGTATTATAGACTTCAAGCCCATCAAAGTTGCTATGAAGTTCATAATTTTGTCCTTCTTTATAGCTGCGTAATATTCCATTGTATATATGTACCACATTTTTTTTATTCAGTCATTTTTCGATGAGCAGCATGGTTGGTTCCATGTTTTGTTCTTGTGAACAATGCGTGTGCAGGTATCATTTTCATAGAGTGGTTTCAGTTCCTCCGGGTATATTCCCAGTAGGGGGATTGCGGGTCATATGGAAGGTTGAATTTTAGATCTTTTAGGAATTGCCAAACTGTTTTCCACAGAAATTGTATTAATTTACATTCCCGCCAACAGTGTAGAATTGTCTCCTTTTCCCCACATCCTCTCCAGCATTTGTTGTTCTTTGAGTTATTGATGGTCACCATCCTGACTGGAGTTAAGTGGTATCTCAGTGTGGTTTTAATTTGCATTTCTTTGATGACTAGTGAGGCTAAGCATTTTTTCATGTATCTGTTGGCTGCTCATATGCCTTCTTTTGAGAAGTGTCTCTTCATATCTTTTGCCCACTTTGTAATGGCACTGTTTTTTTCTTTTTGGCACATTTGAGTTCCTTGTAGATCCTAGATGTCAGGCCTTTATCAGACATACAGTTGACAGATATTTTTCCCAGTCTTTGGGCTATCTCCCTGCTCTCTTGATGGTTTCTTTGACTTTGCAGAAGCTTATCAGTTCAATGAGGTCCAACTTGTCTATCTTATCTCTTAAGGCATGGGCACTTGGGGTTTTGATCAGGAACTGGTTGCCAGTTCCAATTTCCATTAGGGTGTCTCCCACATTTTCTAAGGTTCTTATAGTTTGAGGCTTTACATTTAGGTCTTTGATCCATTTAGAGTTGATTTTTGTGTATGGTGATAGAGGTCTTGCTTTAATCTTCTGCATGTGGTCAGTCAGTTTTCCCAGCACCATTTACTAAACAGGTTCTCCTCTCCCCATTGGTTAGTGGTAGAAGCTTTGTCGAAGATGAGTTGGTTGAGAAATTGAGGTTTTGCTTCTGGAATCTCTATCCCATTCCATTGGTCTATATGCCTGTTCTTGTACCAATTCCAGGCTGTTTTGATTATTATAGCTTTATAATAAAGTTAAAAGTCTGGCAGTGTGATACCACCTGCTTTGGTTTTTTGTTTGTTTGTTTGTTTGTTTTGTTAGCTTGTTTTTTGCTGAGGATTGTTTTGGCTATTTGTGGTCATTTATATATTTACATATGAATTCCTGTTTGTCATTTCTACGTCTGAGAAGAATGCTGCTGATAATTTACTGGGTATTGCATTAAATCTGCAGATTGCCTTGGGTAGGATGGACATCTTAACAATGTTGATTCTTCCTATCCATGAGCAAGACATATTTTTCCATTTGTGTCTTCTTGGATTTCTTTGAGCAGTATTTTGTAGTTTTGGTTGTAAAGTTCTTTCACGTCTCTTATGCAGGAAGATGCCAAGATATTTCTTTCTTTTTTTTTTTTTTTGTGGCTATTGTGAATGGGATTGTGCTTTTTATTTGTGTTTCTGTTTGCTTATTGTTGGTGTATAGAAATGCAACTGTCTTCTACACATTTATTTTATACCCTGAGACTTAGCCAAAGTCCTTTATCAGTGCAAGGAAGTTTTTGACAGATTCTCTTGAGTTTTTGAGGCATAGAATTTTAATAGGGTTGTTTGTTTTTTTCTTTTTGGTACATTTGAGTTCCTTGTAGATCCTGGATGTTAGGCCTTTGTCAGATATACAGTTGGAAGATACTTATTTCCATTCTGTGGGCTGTCTCCCCACTCTTCTGATACTTTCTTTTGCTTTGCAGAAGCTTTTCAGTTTAATGAGCTCTCATTTGTCTATATTGTCTCTTATAGTATGGACATCTGGGGTTTTGATCAGGGATTGGTTACCTACTCTAATTTCTGTAAGGGTGTCTCCTGAATTTTTTAAGAGTTTCATAGTTTGAGGTTTTACGTTTAGGTCTTTGATCCATTTAGAGTTGATTTTTGTGTATGGAGATAGGTAAGGGTTCTGTTACGATCTTCTGCATGTGGACAACCAGTTTTCCCAGCACCATTTAATGAATAGTTTATTCTCTTCCCAGTGTTTGTTGGTGGAGACTTTGTTGAAGATGAGTTTGTTGAGAAATTAAAGTTTTGCTTCTGGATATCTATCCTATTCCATTGGTCTATACACCTGTTCTTGTACCAATACAAGGCTGTTTTGATTATTGTAGACATATAGTAAAGTTTAAAGTCTGGAGGTGTGATACCTCCTGCTTTGATTCTTTTGCTGAGGATAGTTTTGGCTACTTTGATCATTTATGCTTCCATATAAATTTCTGGATTATCATTTTCAGGTCTGAGAAGAATGGTGTTGGTGATTTAATGGATTTTGCATTGAATCTGTAGATTGCCTTTAGTGGGATGGACATCTTAACAATGCTGATTCTTCCCATCCATAAGCAAGACATATTTTCCCATTTGTTTGTGTCTTTGTTTTTGGATTTCTTTGAGCAATATTTTTTAGTTTTTGTTGTAAAAGTCTCACTTCTCTGTTTACGTAGATGCTGAGGGACTTTATTTTTTTTTTATGGCTATTGTGAATGGGGTTGTGCTTTTTATTTGGTTCTCTGCCTATTTGTTGTTGGTGTATAAGAATGTGACTTTCTTTTGTACATTTATTTTGTACCCCAAGACTTTGTCAAAGTTCTTTATCAGTGCAAAGGGTTTTTGACAGATTCTCTTGGATTTTCAAGATATAGGATTATATCATCCGTAAACAGGAATAACTTAACTTCCTCTTTTCCTATTTGGATATCCCTTGTTTCCTTCTCTTGTCTAATTGCTCTAGCTAGAACTTCTCAAACAATGTTGAACAGGAGGGGTGAGAGTGGGCAGCCTTGTCTTGTTCAGGTTTTCAGAGGAAATTCTTCCAGTTTCTGTCCATTTTGCAATATGTTGGCTATGGGTTTATCATAGATGATGCTTACTATTTTGAGGTATGTTCCCTCTATGCCTAGGTGTTCAAGGGTTTTTATCAAGAAGGGATGTTGGATTCTATCAAAGGTTTTTTCTGCATCTAATGATTTAATCATTGGTTCTTATTTTTACATCTGTTAGCGTATTTAATTACATTTATGTTCTTGCCAATGTTGAACCAGACTTGCATCCCAGGAATGAAGCCTACTTCAGCCCTGAGATGTGTTGTTGGATCCAATTTGCTAGAATCTTACTGAGAATTTTTGCATTCATGTTCATCAGGGATATTGGCTGATAGTTTTCTTTTTTTGTTGGATTTTTACCCAGTTTAGGTATCTGTGTGATGTTAGTTTCATAAAATGATTTGG
>CAUYQG010046816.1:0-12144 GCA_963574415.1 Tarsius wallacei | reverse complement strand
CCAGACAAGTCAAAACAAGGTAATCATTAATTCTAGAAAAATCAGTAAGGTTTATATCAAAGAAATATAAATATACTTTAATATTGATGACTAAATGAAAATTTAAATATATAATCTACAATAAAAGCATAGTTCTTGATTTTAAAAAAATGTTGATATAGCTATGCATGGTAATATTCAGAGAGTTGAAGTTGAGGGAGTAGTAATATAATAAAAATTTGCCTTCCATACAGAAAGTGGTTACAAAATGTAAAGTGTTATTATACGAAATTACTATGATAGCATACTGGTTCTAAATGTAAAAGTAAACACTAGTAATTACAGGTAAGTATTAGCATACCGTTAATCACATGGTTTTACAGTAGTGGTTGAGGAGGTGAAGCCGAGTATTGTTATTTTCATAACAGACTTATTAGTATCTTATGTAAGCTATCTATCATGTATCTATTTATCTATCTACCTATCTATCTGTATTTAATGTATTTAGCTACTAATTGCATTTATTCAGCACAATACAGTTTAAAATGTTATCTACAATAAAATGATGAACTGCATTTTCCTGAAGGATACCCACCGCAATAAGATGAACATTTTAAATGGAGGCTTTAAAATGAGAAATCAAAAGCTTGAGATCATCAGAAGACCAAAGAAAGGGACATGTCAAAGGAAAGGCATAAATTGTTTTGAAATATGAAAAAAATTGGTATGAAAGAAGTTGAGTTTTATCTCTACTCCGCCATAATCCTTTCTACTTTGATTTTAATAAGTGTTCACTCATTTATACAATTTTTGATAGAAATAGTTCGAATAAGGAAATACAAGTTTCTTCCTCTAAAGCTTCTTTGAGATTTTTCTCATACTGCAGTAATGTCACAATCTTATGCTAAATTATTCAGCATTCGTATCCTCAAAACAATTTTTAAAATTTTCCCCAAACTACAGTCAGCTAGTTCCTTAAGAATGAGTTCATTATCCAGGAAGAAATTCCAGTCTCTTAGAATAAACTGTGTATAGTTCTTCCAAGTGGTAAGAGTCTAGTCTGGTAAGCAAATAAACTACAATCAATAGGAAAAGCACACAATAGGTAATCATTACTTGTTTGCAAAATGAACAAATTGAATGAACGTTTTCATAGCAAATTAAGAAAAACCCAATATGTGGATTACATTATATTCTAATATCCATTTTTAAAATCTTCCTTTGGAAGGCTAGCAATCAGCTCAGCAAGTTATTTTAATCACGGGGAAGACAGACAATTGCCAAACCTAGTGCAAAGAAGCCACAAAAGAGCCATCTGTTTTTCACTGCTGAATAAATACTCTATAGCAATGAAGAATTTTTTCCAACTTTTTAGAAAGGCAAATTGCTTTGGAAAAAGAAGCAAAACTAAAACCTGACATCTACCACTGTGTTATATGGGATAATTTCTATAACACAAGCATTTTCTAGTTATCTTTTTACTAAAAAGAATTATTTAACTTACTGTAACTTTACCAATAATATTAAATAAACAGAAATTCCCCAAGAGTCTGTTCTGGACACCTTGTCTTTCAACATACGTTTAATATCAACCATTCCAACAGATTCAAATTTAATTCTCACCTCTGTATGCATCACTGCTATCTCTGTTTTCAGCATCTATGGTTTTCTGTTTTGAATTTTCAGTCTATGCATCTCAGTATTCCAGATATTCTACGAATGTTACGAAATATGATGTAGCTCTCCTCTCAAACTTTCTCAGTTTTATATTTTCTATACTGATACATATGATAACCATCATCTGTTCACTCTCCTAAGCTTAAAATTCAGTGTCTTCCTCATTTGACACTATAATTCCGTTTATTGTATGTATTTTTCAACAATATTTTTGCTCATTTCTTTATTATTTATCTCCAGTCACCCTCTCCTAGTTTGCACTTTTATTACCTTCCATCTTGATTCTAACAATTGCCTTCTAGCAGTCTCCAATGACTTTATTACCGCCCTAAGTGTTGTTAGCAGATATACTCTAGAAAATCAACACTGCAGCACTCTGATCAAAAATAGCCAGTGTTCTTACAGCATTTAAGAAATAAATTTGATTCTTGAGCTACTCTCAACTCGGCCTGCTCCTCTCTTTGGAGTATACTGTCACCTCTCGCTTTTGCTAAATAAACTACTCTTTGCTTTTACTCTCAAAAAAAAAAAGGAAAGAAAAGAAAAAGAAAGAAAGAAAAAAGAAAAAGAAAAGAAAAGAAAAAAGAAAGACATTCAGTTTCCTGTCTTATAATTTAAATTTGTTGAGATACTTCCTCAAATTATTTCTAACTTTTTTTCAATGCACACTTTCTAGCATCTCATTTCTCCATCAAATTCTTCAAATACTTGTGCTTATCTGCCTAATTTTAACCCCGTATTTATGCTGACATTCCTGTCGGGGTTTCCTTCTTGGTTTGCTCTGTGTAGAGAAATTCAATCCATCTTCTCAGACTCATTCAAATGTCAACTGCAATAGGAACTTTTCCACGTTACACCAGCAAGAAATAAGTCTATCCACATATTAGTCCTCCACTGTAATTTCTGTGTGCTTAACACTGCTAGCCTCTTAATCCAGTGTAAAACAATAATCTCTGAAGTCTAGGATTTACAATAGATTGCCTGTGTAGTAAGTCATTTATCTAGAAATCATTTGCTATATATCTGACACTGCTTGAGGTACTCAGAATACAGAAATGAATAAGTCACGATCCCTGATGTAATATACCTTTCTTTCCTTTAATGGAAAAAACATATATTTAAAAAGTAGGTGGATAGATTTTAATTTACAAGGTGAGTAGTGCCCTGATGAAAATAATTCAGGTAAATACAATAGAGAGCATGTGAAGTCATTTCATAGGAAAAAAAGTTGGCTTAAATATTTTAATATGATAACACAATGAAATGAAAGAATGAAGGAAGAAAGGAAGGACAGAAAGATGTGTACAGTGTACTTACAGCAAACAATGTGCAGAAGAGTTCCTTGACTTTGTCAAAGGTATATATCAAGCGGTTAAAATGTTCTAGATATACTGCAATTACTGGATAAATAAAACATGATACAAACTCAAGTAGCTCACACTGAGAGAAGACAGGTATGTAAGATCTTATAATGCTATATGACAATTTCTATAATGGCATAAAATGAATGTAAACAAAGTTATATTGGGAATATTAAACAGGTAATAATTAGTGCTGTCTTGAAAAGCCATCTTCAAAATCTGATGAACAAAGTTATTTTTGCTAGATTCTAAAGAATTTTGTGCTCAGCACTCTCCCTTCCTGTCTAGTTAATTGGTTCACTTCAACAACAAGCTGCTCATGGCAGTTCCAATACTTTATGAAGTGTTTCTTTTTACTTTGCTTCCTTGGTCACATTGATTGCTCTATCGGTGAACCTGTGACCCAACACTGTACCACAAATGATTAGTTCCATGTATATACACATAACCAAAGTTGAATCTATCAAATAGGAATCCTAAATCGGAGATTAAAGATAATATACTGAGTATCCTTCAAAGTCAAGGCTGACAAGTATTCATCAGAAAGATTCTGAGAGCATTATTTCCAAACCCAGAAACAATGTCATTCAGAAATAATGAAAGGAATACGAAGGAACAAACAGATATTCAGTTGAGAGAGGGGGGAAAAATAATGTTTTTCCCAAGATTTTGTTCATCCCTTACATCTAGTTTAATTCCTCAAGTTTCATTACCTTGATATTTTTAAACTTACATTTCTCTTAGCTGGTTCTAATTAGGATTGTGTTGCTTAAAACCAAAAACTTCCACATTAATGGAAATATAAGAAGGCATTTCACGTGGTGAAGGCAGACCAAGGAAAGGCAAAGGCTAAGAGCTTTGTATAATATTTATTTGTTCATGCTTATACTAAACATTCCAAGATTAGAATACAACAAGGAAAAACAGTGAGGGATTAAAAACAATCCCTGGCAATAGTGGTAGAAAAAAATTGTGTGTATTACCAGTACTGAATGACAAGTTCTGTCTAGCTTGGCCATATGGGCTGCCTTCAAACCATATATTCAAACTCCTTTAAAATTTTGCTTTATTGAAACTCTTTCCTGCTTTTTTTTCATTCATCTCAGACACATTTTTCCAAAAAATTACCAACTCCAAAGGAAAAGTCTTAACATTAAATTGGTTTCTGAAGAAAGAAAAGAAGAAATATAATATTACTGAAAGAATAAAAACCATACTCCGCAAGACACCTTTAAGAAGCTGATTGAAAAGAGGAAAGCAAATTTTGACTAGAACAGTTACCAATTATATAAAGATTAATCTTGCACAAAGTAGGTGTGGTTGGCTAGAATGAGAAAACACATCTTATATACATGAGTGTCAACATAGAAAAAGGGATGCCCCCTCAAAAAAAGGAATTATCTTTTGGAGGGTGTGTCCCTTGTAGTACAATCAAAATTTTTTTCTCTAGATCAAACTGTCAGCCAACGCTTTTATCTGAAAGTTTTTTGAGAAGATTGCATCACAATTTGCTGAAGTAATGCCCCAAGTTGTGACAAATAGGTGACTGGCTGTGTCTCCCTGGTCACATTGGTCTATCAGCAAACCTGTAGCCCAACACAATGTACCACAAAAGGAATCCTCATTCCATCATCCCAGACACACAAGTTCCCCCACTGTGCTAAGTGTACTGCAGGTGTTGACCTCAAACAGCATGACCCCCTTGTCCCAACCTTCCAATGTACTTGGTCTAGCCTCAAGCAATTTTTTTTTTATTTCTCTGGATGAAAAAATTCCTCAAAGGAAAATGTTTTGCCAATGTGGAAGAGATGAATAATAATAAATAAATAAAGGCAAAAGTACTAAAAGGCATCAAAACATGAGTTTAAAAGCTGTTTTGAGCAGTGGTAAAAGCGTTTTGATAGGTGTATTGCATCAAACGGAGAGTATTGTGAAGTTGACTGTAGTTTAAACATGAAAAATAAATACATTGTTTGTTACAAATAAATTCTGTTTTGGGGGACCTCCTTTTGAAAAAATTATTGATTTTTTAAATTTGCTGTAACTTGTAGAATTTGAAAAATGAAGGTTCAGTCCTGTGTTCAATGAGAATAGACAACAGCATGCCATTTTTTTTTTTTTTTTTTTTTTTTTGCTTTTTGTCAGTGTGCAAAGGATAGTCATGAGTCATTTAGAATGAATAGAGTAAGATTTTTTTCAGTCGACTTGAACTTAGGCACAATATCAACATGCCAATGTCTCAATATTCCCTTGGTTGTATTTTATTGGTTTCTGGTTGATGGAAGCCTACTAATTGACTATTTTGTCTGGAACAATGGATAGAAAATCAGAAAATTCTAAAAAAGGAAAAAGAAGATGGAAGCTCCTGAAAGGTCCTCCAAATATACGTATGTTCATTTATTGCAAATAATATAGTAAAAAAGAAAAACACTGAAACTGAAGATAGCATGCAATATTTACAGCTGCACAATATTCCGTTCATTATAGACTGCAAATTTGCACTACAGGGAAAGATCTTTTTTGGTCATTTTGAAAAAAGTTTGCAAATTAATGAATTTCATTATCATAATTGGATAGAAATACTTCTTGGGAGAATAAAAAGATTGTAAACAAATATACTAGGAGACATTTGAAGTGTATAATTGGTTTGAGCATTAAAAGTTTTCATTTACATGACATACGTAACTTGTAATAATATTTATTTATGTATTCATTTTGCATTTTTGCAATAAAAATATGTTTGGAGAAGAATCTTTAAAATTAAAATATCATTTTATAAAATCTAATAAATCATAGCTCTAATTATTTAATGTTTCTATCTTTAGATAATATCACTATTCATTAAACATTAAAATAATGTCAAAATAATTGACTCAAGGGTATGAACTGTTCAAAATGTTTTTAATTGTCACTAAAGAAGACACATGTCTTCATAGCTTTTTACAATTACTATAAAATCAAATAATTCTAGACATCTCAAATATGAAGGAATATAGTTGAAATTTGCAGTCAATAATCACTGATTAGGAAGAAGTAATAAATATCTATTGAAATAAAGAAGTTCAGACACAGAGAAAAGATATTTCTTCCTTTATTTATTTTTTTATTTTTGATGAGTTGGAGTCTGCAGTGGCACACTCATGGCCACAGCTGCCTCAACCTGCTGGGCTTAAGCAATCCATCCGCCCCAGTCTTCCAAGTATCTGGAACTACAGATGCATGCCACCACGCCTGGCTAGCTTTGGTGATTTATTGTAAAGACGAGGTCTCACCAAGTTGCTCAGGCTGGTCTCGAGGTCTTGGGCCTCAGGCAATCCTCTCGCCTTGGCCTTCCAAAGTTCTGGGATTACAGGCTGAGCCACCTCACCCGGCCGAGAAAAAATATTTCTATGACTGGAAAGATGAGACAAAATGTATTTGAAGTATAATGCAAACACTGCCTCACTTTGGCAATGACAAGGAAATTGGAATACAATGCTTCTATGTATATCTTTCAACAATCTGCAAGTTTAGGTGTGTTTTCAGGTGTACGAATTAACAGTATGCTTATATAACTTGTTAATTGTTCAATTACATTCCACAGCCCATCATTTCTTAATATATCACATTGTAAGATTGTAAGGTTTCTGAAGAACTCCTTTCCTGGTAGTGCTTGACAGTTTTTTGTTTGTTTGTTTGTTTGTTTGTTTGTTTGTTTTGTTTGAGTTGGAGTCTCACTGTTGCCCAGACTGGAGTGCAGTGGCCGCTCCCGGCCACCGCAGCCTCGACCTGCTGGGCTCCAACGATCCTTCCACCTCAGCCTTCCGAGTAGCTGGAATTACAGGCGTGTGCTACCATGCCCAGCTGATTTTTTTTATTTATTGTAGAGATGAGGTCTCGCCAAGTTGCCCAGGTGGGTGACAGTTTTTAAAGATGAAACAAGACACACAGTTATGAGACAATAACTGTAAATAATCATGAAGTTGACATAGCATATAGACTTAAATTCACAGAATAACTGAATTCAGGTCCTTTCCTTCAACAAATAAGTTGGAAAATATTTAATTGTATTTATATCAAAATTATATTTGGAGTCAACCCTAGACAACATTAGAGTACAATATTAAATCTATATCTATATATATCTTCAACAAAGTTTACTTTATTTTATTTGATAGTATTCACAGATAAATTAGTTCAGCTCCTTCTCTCATGGTCAATTGAAGACAAGAGACAGAAATTGGGGGAAAGGAAGTTTATTTCTGCACCCAGGTCACAGAGAGACAGGTGGTATCATTATTAAAAATCTGCTCAAAGGTAGTACCACTTCATCAAAGTTTATATTCCATAGCCTTTCACCCACACCCCAAGGCTAAATTAACAAAGACATGACTCAAGATCTCCTAATCATCCCTTTACCCACCCCCAGGGCTAAATTATCAAGGCCTACTGGAAATTTTGGCATGACCCAAGATTCCCTAATCAGGCTGACATTTCCTTGCCTTTAAATTTTATAGTTCCCAAAGGGGAGGGTATGGAATGTTACAAAAATCAAATAAGCTACCTTGGGACATTTAGGTAAACAATTTTGAATCAAATATGAGAAATGTAAAAAAAAACATTCACAAAACCTTGTCCTATAACATTCTCCACTGTCAGTTGTCTCCATGAGTTTTTTCATGAGGTTGTTGATCCTTTCTATTTGAACATTTGTACAGTCCTTCTCTCTGTTTTCTTGTATTATGTATAGTTTTGGCCATACGCTCAGGTGCTTTAAGCATATAAATACACATTTAAACAATACATAAAACAATAATCTACATACTAAAACAGTCATTACTTTTTATTTATACCTGAACAGATAGTTCTTAAGCCAGAGGGGGTCCATGAAAACAAATTAGAAAAATAATCTAAAGTTCTATTGAAGATCACATCTAAAAAGGGTACAGTTCATTATAGTCCTTGAGCTGTTGACCTGGAGGGTGATCTTCAGCATCTCAGTGAGGTAGGAGCCATTCACCAAAGATCTTTCAGTTTCTTCAGTTTCTCCTTTTTTTTTTAATCTGTTACATGATGTTGGAAAATAAACTTTAGTACATAGAAAAATAGGGTAACAAAACATTTGCTGGAAATTTCTTATTAGGCAGTGACTTCCAAAGCCTTTTAGTTAGAAATGTGGTTGAAAGAAAAGGGTCAGGTTTAGTCCTCAGTTCCCCATATTGGCCAAACATCATTCCCTAGAATGCATGTACGGGTCAGTGAAGAGCAGAGGTCCCACATCACTATAAAGGCTCATTCTTAGGGTTGTCTGTTACAATTTACCCTGGTGAGGTGCCATGAAGTTAGGAGGCATATTCCTAGAATTGTCCATTTTGTGTTCCACATCAGTGATGTTGGATTATAGGGGAAAGTCATGGTTTAACCTGATTTTATAGCCAATTATTTAAGAGCAAGAGAGAGTCAGACCTAGAATTCAGTCTGAAAAAACATCTTGGATAATTGCTAAATTACAAGTTATCATGATCCAGGCCCTTGGTTTTGTTATTTTATTTTTCCTATACCTGGCATAGCATTTACAAAAGGTATGCAAAACTCTGAATTAATCTCATATCTCAAACACTAACCTTTACAATTTCACATGTCCACTTCTTACACAATAATCCCTGGGTCTAGAGAGATTGAATAATTTCAATTTTGGGTCCTGTGTCTCAGAAGGATTGTTTGTTTAATTGCCACATTCTTCTGAGCCTGAAGATAAAGCACTCACTGGTGAGATTTGGTAAGAGTCACCGCCTTTTCCAGTTTCAGGAGCCAAATCCCTGTAACTTAACAGCACAAGAATTAGTTAATAAGATATTTACTAAAGATGTAAATGGTTTAGAACATATTATTAAAACAGAATCACATATTACTGTAAAAATAATAGTCATTGATGTAACCAAGGTGATAAACTCTAAAAGCAATATTAAAAGTTACATGGACATAAAAACTTTAATCCTATTAAAGCTCAGATTTCCAAAGGGGAAAAAAAAATAATAAGGCAACAGAGGAATTATTTTATGAGATATAATATCTTTGTTTCTTAGGCCAGTTACCAAAAAGGAAAAGAAAAACTCTAATCTAGAAGTTAAAACCTGATGAAAACAAAAAGCATTCAAACATTTTTCCTCATCTGCACAACAGCCCTGACCAATCTGTAGGCTGGAATGCAAATTTACCAGTGTAAGCCCACCCTTTCAGTTCATGTTTAACATAATAATCACTGTAAAAGTCTATCAAGTTCACTGTTGGAAACAAATATTCAAGCCTACTCCTAAGCTGATCAAAAATATAAAAATGGTAGTCAGCCCACTTTTCAGTTCATAGTTTAACATAACAATTGCTGCAAAAGCCTATCAAATTTCCTGTCACAGTCATGTTCAGGAAAAATCCCACCCCCTAGCTCTTCAAAATTTGGGAGATGATAATATCTCAGTAATAGATACCGATAGCACACTCTTCAACATAATATGTATTATGCATTCACTCTCTTTTTCTCTTTCTCTCCTCTCTCCCCTCCCTTCCTGTCTCTAATAAACTCTGTTTTAAAACTATACTGCCCCACTTCCAAAATGCTTTCCTGTGGTTGGACCAAAAAACCATAGAGTGTCATGCTACAGCCCACCCAGCAACATTAGAAACAACATAAGTGTACTGATTACATTCAAGATTTTAGACACATTGAGAAAAACCAAGAGTACAGTATTAAGTTATACTGGAGGAAAAACATTTATCCTCTAGACCTGCAATATATAACATCTCAGCATCAAGCTACAACCACAGTTAGAACTGGAGGAGAAAAAATGTTAAAGGATCTGACAAAAAGTTGAAGGAAAGAATTATTATCTCAGGTTTCTTAAGGGTGGAAAAAAAGCTCAAAGCAGTGAGATGCAATAAAAGTAGAATTTCTGAAACACAAGTCTCAAAAGTTTCCAAAAAGAAATTGGCTATAGAACCAAAAATCAAAACCTCTTGCAATCTTACCAAGAGCAGATTAATATCCCAAGAAAACCCCATTCCAATATAGGGAAACAAAATTCAGGAAACTATTACAATTTCCTTTCGATTACAACAAACTTAATCACATAGAAAAATTGTGTTTACAAATTCCCTTTCATAAATCTTATCACAACTTACATAGCACATACAGTATCTGTCCCAGAAGACTGCCAAAGGAATAGACTTATTATTTCCCATATTAAAACAAAAGACAAAGACAAAAACAGATGAATACAAACATGGAAATCAAAGGATATCCCAAAGGTGCAAACAAATTGCAACCACCTTCCCCAGCTCCTGAAAACAGCTGTTAAAAGTTCAAATGAGAAAGGGTTAAACTCTCAGGTTGCATTGTGGTCTGACTTAAACCAAAGGATATTTCAAATGTGCAAATGGTTTACAACTACCTTCTCTAGCACCTGCAAATGGCTATTAAAAAAACCCAAATGAAAAGGGGTTAAACTCCTGACTTAAGATCTGTTCTGACTTACCCACAGATGTGTCCACTCCCAATCTCCACTTTCTCCCAATCACAGAGGTACATTGGCCAAGGTCCATGAGGATGTACCTTGGAGAGTTTCCAGAGTGAAAAGAACTCTGGCAGCTGCAGGGAGTTTCTGTGTAACAGCCTTGCAAAAACAGGCCAGCAGAAAGCAGACAGATCACTCCAGACTCACCAGATTTACTCTCTGACAAACAAAAACAGTTGCTTCCCTCATGGTCAATCAATGACAAGAGGCAGAAACTGGGAAAAAAGGAAGTTGATTTCTGCAATCAGGTTACAGGGAGACAGACTGTATCATTACCACCGATAACCCATTCACTGGCAGTACCACTTAGAGGTTTTTTTTTTTTTCCCCTATTCCATAGCCTCTCAGCCATGCCCAAGGCTAAATTAACAAGGGAATGACTCAGGATCTCCTAATCATCCCTTCACTCACACCTGAGGCTGAATTAACAAGGCCTATGGGCCGTTTTGGCATGACTCAACATCTTCTAATTATGCTGACATTTCCTTGACTTTAAATTGCATACTTCCTTAAGGGGGAGAGATGGAACATTACAACAATCAAAGAAACTATCTTGAGACATTTAGATAAATAACTTTTATTCAGATGTGAGAAATGTAAGAAACCTCTTTCCCAGATCCTTGGCTTATAACAATAGTTTTATTTTCTTTTTGAGTCAGGTCTCACTTTATTATCCAGACTGGAGTGCAGTGGCACAATCATGGCTCATCACAGCCTTGACTTCCTGAGCTCAGGTAATCCTTCTGTCTCAGCTTCCTGCTGAGACTACAGGAATGGGACACTATGTTTGACTAATTTTTTTAAAAAATTTTTTGTAGAGACCAGGTCTTGCTATGCTGCCCAGGCTTGTTTTGGACTAATTTTAAAATTTTTTGTGTGTGTTATATTGCCCAGACTGGTCTCTAACTTCTGGGCTTAAGCAATCCTCCAGTCTCAAGCTCTGGATGTGCTAGGATTAAAGGCATGAGCCATCATGCCCAGCTTTTTTTATTTTAACTATTAATATTCAGATATTCTTGGATATTTTCTTGAACGTGATCTAATGTGAAAAAACGTCATATTTCTATGACACAATCAATCTTTAGGCCAAAAAGATTATGCCATGATCAAAATGCACTTATGCATCATTAATATTCTCATTCACCCAACCATTATTCAAAAATATTAGTAGAGCAAATGGAAAAAGAATAAGTTAAAGGGTGATATCTTATCTAAAGAGCAAACACAAATGGGGCACAGACAGGGTGAGAGTGAATGGATGGATAGAGAGGTGAGGGGAGGCGTGGCACCAGTCACCCAGAGATCCGAGTAATGCAAAGAATTGTGAGACAAAAAAAGAAAAGTTTATTTAAAAGTAAATTAGAGAGAGAAAGAGAAGGAAGAGAGAAGATTCACCTCCCCAAGGTGGGGGAAGGGGGTCAAAGCCAGGAAGTGTGGCAACAGCCATAGCTCAAAGAGCACACAGCCACACCAGAGTCCATCAAGGCAATGGGTGCTGGTTGCTTGTGGTTGAGTCATTTTAACCATTCCCCTAGATGGGGGAAGATCATTAAGGTGATTCGGTGGTGGTCTGGTCTTCA
>CAUYQG010046812.1:0-108050 GCA_963574415.1 Tarsius wallacei | reverse complement strand
AATGCTCAGCTTCAATAATCATCAGAGAACTGCAAATCAAAACCATATTGAGATACCACCTAACTCCAGTAAGAATGGCCATCATTAATAAAACAAAAAACAACAGATGCTGGTGAGGATACAGAGAAAAGGGAATTAATGCTCCTGCATTGTTGGTGGGAATACAAACTAGTTCAATCTCTATGGAAAACAGTGTGGCGATTCCTAAAAGAAGTAGAAATTGACCTTCCATACAATCCAGCAGTCCCCCTTCTGGGAATATACCCAGAGGAACTTAAATCACTCTACAAAAAAGATACCTGTACACGCATGTTTATTGTAGCATTATTTACAATAGCAAAAACATGGAACCAACTATGCTGCCCTTCAAAACTGGACTGGATAAAAAAATGTGGTACATGATGGAATCTTATGCAGCATAAAGAAGAACAAAATTATGGACTGTGTAGCAACTTGGATGGATTTAGAGTCTATAATACTCCGTGATTTATCACAGAAACAAAGAACTGAGTACCACATGTTCTCCCCCATAAGCAGACCCTGGACATTTACCATAATACTGTAAGAAAGGGATTGGCAGTAGCTGGAAACCACAGAGGGGGAGGGATGAGGGGCACGTAACATTAATAAGCGTACCTGATCTCAAACCAGGCAAAGTGGGGACCAAAGGGAGGCCCAAACTTTACCTGTACAATGGCCACTTGTATACATAATGCTGAATTGTAACCCACATCTTTAAAATAATTTTTTTTTTAAAAAAAGAAAAGGCATCCAAAAAAGAAAAAACAAAAACAAAAACAACCCCCAAAAAACCTCTGTCCTATAAATAATAGTAGTTTTAATCAAAAGAAGCCTAGACTTTTTTTTTTTTTTTTTGGCTAGAAACCTGGCCTTGTATTTAAATAACATCTAATGAGAGAAGTCTATTAAAATTTATATTCTTTTATTATTGACATAAAATGTCTAATATCATTTTTTAAAGATTTTTTTTTTATTATTGAGAAGATACAGCCAAAATCATAAAGAAAAACTATAAAATGTAAATAAAATTTATAGTAAAAGATTATCAGTTTTATTATCAGGAGAGAAGTAATCATTTAATGCCCTAAAACAACAAAAAGAGAGGCTGGAAGATAACCATATCTTAAGAAACAGAATTTAAGTTTTTTTATTATTGTCATTTATATATCCCAATATAAATATCTTATAATATCTATAAAATACCAGATTATTATTAAGCTCCCAAAATTCAAGAAATTTTAAAAACTAGAAGCTTTACAGAAAAGATTCTAACAAAATTCATTTTGAAGAATGAGATCATTTTCCAATAAAAGGAGACTGGGCTCCCTGGAGAAATAGTTGTTACTAGGGCTAGAATAGAGACAGAAACAAAATGAGCATAAACACATTTTATTTAGCCTTTAAAAAATAAAGAAGTGGGTAACTGATAACAGAGAATATAGAGCAAGTCAATAAGTCAAGTGTAGGGAGAGAAGGAAAAGATCTTACAGTCAAAAGTCAAAGAAAATCACCATTTATCAAATATAATAATTGATTCAGGTAAAAGTCATCACTGGCTGCTGAAGATAGTAGATGAAAGTTTAAGGAATGATGGGATTTTTGCATAGTCTTAAATTATATCCTCAAAAGATACTTTTAAATTTCAAATTATGAGATACTAGCTTTATGGTAGACTCCACCTTAACCAATGATCAACAATAACATTGCTAGTGATAGGACAGTTAATAGCATGATGCCTTCTGAGAAGAATTCAGCTCACTTTTGTGGTTTTCCTACCAAAAGTATGTGATCTGAATCTAATTATTAGAAAACATCAGATAAACTGAAATTGAGAGGCTTTCCACAAAATAACTGGCCTGTACACTTCAAAAATGAAAAGTGACTCAAGAACTGTTCCAAAGTAAAGAGGCCAAAGTGACTACTGAATGTGATGCATACCTTGAATTTCCTTTTGCTGTAAAGGTATTTTTGGGACTTTTCAAAAATACAATTAGGTCTGTAGATTAAATAATTACATTATTTCAATGTTAGTTTCCTGATTTTAGTCATGTACTGTGGGTAGGTAAAAGAATTCCTTTTTACAAAAAACGCACTGAAACTTTTAGGGGTAAAGAGAAATGTAAAATGTTAATATTTGGAGAGTCTAGATGAAGGATATCTGTGAATTATTTAATTATATATGCAATTCTCTTCAAGTCTAAAATTATGCCACGATGACTACAACTTACAGAATGTCAGTGTTTTTAACCTGGCCTTCAAGGCCCTCATGACCTAATTGCCCTCCCTCTGACTTCCTCTTCTAGTACTCTCATCTGTATATAGTTGAAGAAACATACATTTTTCTCTACTCTCTTAGTTAATAGCTGGGACTGACCCATTACAAATGACAGATAAGCAAAAGAAGAGCAAACAAATTTATTGACATCTATACCTCCTATATAATGAGAGATACCCAGGGAAAAAAACTAATTTCCAAAGAGGTGGCTTAGAATTCCATCTTATACAATGGATACCCCTTTCCCTGGAGGACAAGTCCCAACACCCCCAGTGGATGCCTGAAACCATGGATAGCACTGAACCCTATATGTACTCTGTTTTTTTCTGTGTATACATACCTGTGATAAGATTAATTCATAAATTAGACACAGTAAGAGTGTAACTACATTAACTAATAAGGTAAAACAGTTATACCAATATGCTAGCATCACTGCTCCTGCACTTGGGGACCAATAGTAACATAAGGGTTAGTTGACCACAGCACTGTGGTACTTCCATTGTCACTCATATCAAAGACAGCTACTAAGTTAATAACAGGCAAGTAGCTTATGCAGTATGGACACACTTGGACAGAGGAATGATTTAGTGGGGCGGTGTGCCATTTCATCACACCACATCACACACAGAGTGACACAGTTTCAAACTTACAAATTATTTATTTTTGGAATTTTTCATCAATATTTTCAAACCAAGGTTGATCATAGGTTGTTGAAACCAAGGAATGCAAAACCTCAGATAAGGGGGGACTGCTGTATGGCATGTCCAGCAGAGAACAGTAGGACAGGAAAAGGATTCTGGGGACAACAGATTGTAGGAAGGCAAGTGAGTGGTAGATAAAGACTAGTTGATGGTTTGCTATATTGAATCCCTGGTGCCTTCTCCGGGCTGATGGGGTCAACTTTGTCTTCAGTGATCAAGCTGCCCTCCTGGGCCATTGTCTTACTAGACTCTGGTGTGACCATGTGCTCTTTGAGGTATGGCTGTCACCATGCTTCCTGGATTTGGCCCCTTCCCCTACCTTGGGGAGGTGAATCTCCTCTTTCTTTATCTAATTTACTTTTTAAATAAATTATATTCTCTAATCTTAAAAAAAAAATAAAAAGACTACCCTCCTGGTAGTAGGGATGAGGTAACCCTCTGTTCATGTTCTGCCTTTAGGCAAATGGAGAGAGGGCAGAGAGCTTCTGGCATCTGATTCTTCTCAGTTGCCTTCCATTCAAAATAATCCTTGTGCCATAGTGGCATACTCTGGAGTGGCACATTTTGGACTCCTACGTTCTAGCACAGACATCACAGGAATTGTCATTTCTCTCATTTCCTTATGCTTGTATTCAATTAAATTCTGTGTGTGTGTGTGTGTGTGTGTGTGTGTGTGTGTGTGTGATCTTTGATTTCTTTGAGCAGTGTTTTGTAGTTTTCATTGTAAAGGTCTTTGACATCTTTGGTTAGGAAGATGCCAAGGTATTTGATTTTTTTTCTGGCTATTGTGAATGGGATTGTGCTTTTTTATTTGGATTTCTGTTTGTTTATTGTTGGTGTATAGAAATACGATCATCTTTTGCACATTGATTTTATACCCTGAGACTTTGCCAAAGTCCTTTGTCAGTGTAAGGAGGTTTTTGACAGATTCTCTTGGGTTTTTGAGGTATAGAATCATGTTGTCTGCAAAGAGTGATGACTTCCTCATTTCCTATTTGGATACCCCTGATCACCTCTTGTGTGATTGCTCTAACTATGACTTCCAAAACTATGTTGAAAAGGAGGGGTGAGAGTGGGCATCCTTGTCTTGTTCTGGTTTTCAGGGGAAATGGTTCCAATTTCTGTCTGGTTAGCAGTATGTTGGCTGTGGGTTTCTTGTAGATGGTTCAATTAAATTTCTAATCAATAATGAAAAAATAGCACTTCTTTGATGTACATTTTATCATATTTGGATGGAGTATAATGACTATTTTGATTATGCATTTTATTTTAAAAGCAAGATTAATTTTACCATTTTATTTGAGAAGCAAGATTAATTTATGTCTCAGAACAAAAGGAAATCTACATGAATGTCAGTATTTGAAGAATATCTGTGTATCTGAAAGAATTGTTAGGAGAAAACAGATGGCTTCAAGAGATGTTAAAGTTGCCAACTTTTTAATATACATTTTTGTCTTCTTTTGGTACCTTCATTGAATTTTTAAAGTATTGGTAGGCAGAGCCAACAAGAGGTGATTGGTTAACCCATAACTTTGAGGCAGTGCTGTTCTGATTGGTGTTAATAACTGCCTCCTAGGCTGGAGGATGTGTTGCATTTTCTGATTTTCATGTTGTAAGTACTCCCACTGTGACTTCTTTAGGCAATTAATGTGCCACAGAATGTGGATTGGGAAGATACACAGTCGTACCCCATACATAGCCCTTTGCACTAGGAGACATCTCGCAGCTCACCTACCAGCAAATCAACTGCACTTTTTTACAAAATAGTGAGAAACAAATCATTTCCTATTAAGTAGTATCGTGATGGAACCAGTTGTTTTATTGTAATGATATTTGACTTACAATGGAATTTTGGACACTGAGGAACTTATTTATAAACAAAAAAGTCAAAATTTTACATCTTATATTTATCTAAAGTGGTAATGTGTGAAACAGTCACTGACATGCATTGCAGGTTCATTGATACATGTTGTGCAGCAGTCATTTGTTTGACGTCTTCCACCTGGTGGTTTTCTACTTGAGCAGACAGCGCAGTCTCACTTTCTTCCTCCCACATTAATAATATGTAATTTATTGTGTAGACTGTGCACCACTGTGAAAGTACTTCATACATTCTCTTCCTACGTAACGCCAGCTGATTTTTTTTTAGCATATATCTCAATATATATTCCATCTCTTTATTTGCTTTTTCATGCAGTTGGAATAGAAAACTTCAAGGAAACATACACTTTTGAAAAATTTGCACTGGCCTAAATTTTTCCTGTAGAATCACCAGCAGTCTCATGTCCCTTTAGAGGGTACATCAGAGTGGTTTGCTAGATTTACTATGTCCCCTCAGAGGGACGTCTGAGTACAAAGGGATAGTATTTACTCAGGCAGATACCCAAGAGCATAGATAATAGTAAAATATAGAAAATAATTAGAAAGTGATAAAGTTTGAGTATTTTGTTTTTATTTCTATTATTTATTTATTTATTTTGAGTTGGAATTTCACTCTGTCACCCAGACTGGAGTGCGATGGCACAATCATAGCGACCGCAGCCTGGACTTTCTGGACTTTCTGGTCCTTCTGCTTCAGCCTCCAGAGTAGCTGGGACTACAGGTGTGTGCCACCATGCCTGGCTAAATTTTTGATTTTTTGTAGAGACGAGGTCTTGCCATGTTACCCAGACTGGTCTCGAACTCGTGGGCTCAGGCAATCCTCTTGCCTCCACCTCCCAAAGTGCAGGGATTACAGGTGTGAACCACTATGTCCAGCCCTTATTTTAAAAATAATTTATATAGTTGTAAATTTATATAACTTTTTAATTATGATTGTGTATTTATCAACTGGCTTAAAAAATTCCTGAAAATATGACAGGTGACTCTCGAGAGCCAGGTAAGCCAGCTCTGTCCTTTTGCTTGGAGGACATAGAGTTGTGTGAGGAGGCAGTGGGCAGGACCTTGGTTCTCCATTTTAATTTCCATTTTTGCTATACTCAGAACTGCCTGTCCGTGCTTCCATTCAGCTGACACATGCCACAGGCCTCTGTGATTTAATTGTAATTATTGTATACAAACTTGAAGTTCTAAGCTCATAATTCTGCTGATTTATGAATTTGAATTGTATGCATTATATTTATGGAAATGTAAGTAATATACCAATGATGATTTTGTCTAATTAACCATGCACCTTCCAGATCCCATTGTAACTCTGATGTTTGCTACTCATTTATTGATTTAAGCAGAAAGTTAAATTATTTACTTGAAGTTTTTCACATACTGAGATTGTGCTATGATAATAGAGTGCCAGCAGATAACAGATTTAAGGAGGCGATGTGGCTGTCCGGAAGGACATAATACAACACTGGACCAAGTCAGGATCCATAAAACCAGTGGTTTTTCTAACCTCCACCATAACTCTAACCAATGGTAGGATTTTATACACGTTTCCTTAATTCTGAACTCACCCTTCTTCATCTATAAAATCATGCTTGTCCTATTTTTCTCCCAATGTTTTTGCAGATTCATGTTAATAGTGGGCTTATAGCCAGGCACTTTGCTAAGGATTTTACATGTATTTCCTGTTAGGGAAGTTGTTGTTGCTTCCATGTTGCATCAGGGGAATTTGTGACACAGAAAGGTTAAGTAACTGACGTGGCAAAATACTTTTTAATGTTGGAGTCAGCATTTGACCCCAAATATTCTGACTCTAGCCACTACATTTAATCTCTAGGCTAGATTAGGTTCTAAGATATGCGTGTGTTTAAATCAAAAAGTAGTTTGTTAATAGGAGTTAATTATTGTTAAGTATAAATGCAGCTTATTAAATTTGACAAGAGATGGAAATTTATTGATTGTAGAATTATGGAAGAACTATACTGCTTTTGCATTTTATTTGTATATTGATTACATATTTCCTGTCTTTTAAAATAATAAATTAAGGCATAGGTATGTATAATGAAATCTGCATAATATCTGAAGCAGTATATATCAAAAAAGTGATTATATTATAATATGGATTGAGCATCCCTAATCCAAAAATCTCATTTCAAAATGCTCCAAAATTTGAGCACTAACAAGTGGAAAATTCTACAGCTGACCTCATGTGGCAGGTTGCAGTAAAGACTTTGTTTTATGCACAAGGTTAAACTATTTTATAAAATTACCTTGAAAAAACATATATATATAAGCTGTATATGGAACTTGCATGAATTTCATGTTTAGACATGGGTCCCATTCCCAAGATATCTCATTATATATATGCAATATTCCAAAATCTGAAATCCAAACACTTTTGGTTCCAGACATTTTAAATAAGGGATACTCAACCCATATGTAGCTTTTCCATTCATCAGATACCATTAGAAATGTGAAATCTTTTCGTAAAATGACTTTTCAAATGTAATAGTTGGACAGATTATAAATTATGTCTTAAATAACAGTAGATATCATGCTACAGTTACTAAAACAAACGGCAAAGGAATCTGTTGTATCTATAAACAGAATTCAAATTGCTATTTGGTCAGTATAATGACATGGTTAAGTGCGTGAACAGAGTAATTAGACTGCCTGGGTTTAAATCCTACCTTTGCCATTGTGTAAGCTGTACAGTCTTTGGCAAGTTGTTTTTTCACATTGAGCCTCAATTCCTTATCTCTAAAGTGGGAATAATAACAGTACTTAACCCCCAGAATCATTGAAAGGATTAAATAAGCTAACGCATAAAAGTACCTAGAATGCCTAGGACATAGTAAGTCCCCAGTAAAATATTAGGTGATTTTATAATGTGTTTTTTAAAATAACAAGCTAAGCTGAAAATATGACAGTTCAGAAAATAGAAGTTTGATTTATGTATTTACTTTAGGATTTATTTCTTAGAGCTTATAGCTGCACTAGGAAAGGGCATACTTTTAGTCCTTGGACTCCAATTCACTTTGCATGAGAGAATGTCTGATAAGTCTTCTAAAGTGAATCCTCTTCTAAAGAATGACTGTATGGTTACTTGATATGAATCAAAAGACCTCAAATTTTGGCTGCCCGGCCAATCTCTCTGATTTCTCCTAGAATAAGTCAGTTTGTGTACACATACAAGTTTTTGTGATTGTGTAAAATTAGACTAGAATATGTACTTTACTTATTTAATAAAATTACTTTGTAAAATCACTAAATTCATTCATGTCATCACCCAGTGGTCCCCAAACCCCGGGCCATGGACCAGTATTGACCCATGGTCTGTTAGGAACTGGACCGCACAGCAGGAGGTGTGGCAGGCGAGTGAGCGAAGCTTCATCTGTTTACAGCTGTTCTCCATCATTCGCATTACTGCCTGAGCTCTGCTTCCTGTTAGATCAGCAGAGGCATTTGATTCTCATAGGAGCATGAACTTTGTTGTGAACTGCGCACACGAGGGATCTAGGTTGCGCGCTCCTTGTGAGAATCTAATGCCTGATGATCAGAGCTGGAGCTGAGATGGTAATGCTAGCGCTGTCTCCCATCACCCCCAGAGGGGACCGGTCTAGTTGCAGAAAAACAAGCTCAGGGCTCCCACTGATTCTGCATTATGGTGAGGTATATAATTATTTCATTGTATATTACAATGTAGTAATAATAGAAATAAAGTACACAATAAGTATAATGCACTTGAAACATTCTGAAACCATCCTCCTGCCCCCTGTCCATGGAAAAACTGTCTTCCACAAAACTGACCCCTGATACCAAAAAGATAGGGTACCGCTGTCATTACCAAATAAAGACATTGGAAAGGTTTTAGCCAGGATTTGGATGTAGCCTTACTTTATCAAAGAAATGTGTGGTAGGGCACGTTGGCTCACGTCTATAATCCCTGCACTTTGGGAGGCCAAGGCAAGAGGATTTTCTGAACCCAGGAGTTTGAGACCAACCTGGGCAGTGTGATGAGACCTCCTCTATACAAACGTCAAAAAATTACCTGGGCATGGTGGTATGCGCCTGTAGTCCCAGCTACTTGGAAGGCTAAAGTAGAAGGATCTCCTGAGCCCAGCAGGTTGAGGCTGTGGTAGCCATGATCATGCTACTGCTCTCCAGTCTGGGCAACATAGTGAGATTCCAACTAAAAAATAAAAACCAAAAATGAAAAAAAAAAATGTGCAGTAGTGTTTTCTAAAATTATCTTTGGCTTTTAATATGGCACTTTTAATTTGCTAAATATTTGATATGCTTTATAGAACTGCTTATTGGGTAAACGACAGAAACTTGTCAGATGTTCACAGAATGCATACCCGTTGACATACATGCATGATGTTTTTTTCTTTCTTTTTAAAATTACATTTA
The DNA here is from genome assembly GCA_963574415.1 of Tarsius wallacei. Classification (NCBI taxonomy): domain Eukaryota; kingdom Metazoa; phylum Chordata; class Mammalia; order Primates; family Tarsiidae; genus Tarsius; species Tarsius wallacei. Next base: position 98,762 of record CAUYQG010046812.1, on the reverse strand, counting down.
TTTTTGTTTATTTTGTCTTTTATCCCCTGTAGGCCCTCCTGTCAGTCCTTCGAGAAAGCCATCGTTCAAGAACAGTTTTCAGAAAAGTTGGAGGATTTGTGTACATTACATCCTTGCTTGTTGCTATGGAAAGATCTTTGAGCTCTCCACCCAAGAATGGCTGGGAGAAAGTGAACCAGAATCAAGTGTTTGAACTTCTCCACACTGTGTTCTGCACATTGACTGCAGCAATGCGCTATGAACCAGCCAACTCTCATTTCTTCAAAACAGAGATTCAGTATGAGAAGTTGGCAGATGCCGTTCGGTTTCTTGGCTGCTTCTCAGACCTAAGAAAAATAAGCGCCATGAATGTCTTCCCTTCAAATACACAGCCATTTCAAAAGCTTTTAGAGGAAGATGTCATCTCCTTGGACTCAGTGTCACCCACTTTACGACACTGCAGTAAACTCTTTATTTATCTTTACAAAGTAGCCACGGATTCTTTTGACAGGTATGGCTCTGCTCTGTCCTGAATTACAAAGGTGCACTAAGCGTGACTTCAGCATTGAGATGTGAATTATAAGTTAACCCAAAAGAAAAGGAAAGCAAATGAATCTTTGCTCCTATTTTTTTGAGGTGTATTACTGTATTTTTGAATATTGCTGTTGCTCTGGTATCATTGTTTTCGCATGGAAGCCTATGTATTATTTGAAAATTCAGGTTCAGTTAGCTCTCATTGCATTTATTGGAACTGTTTTTATGAGATTTCCTTTAATTTTTCTCTTTTTCCTTTTTTAGCCTCAAAAACATTAGATGCTTCCTGACTTACTAATATTTGTTATCAAGAGAACATGGTTCTGATGATTTCTATTTCCAGACAGATAGTCTGTCATTCTGAACAGTTTATAATCTTTGAAAGATGATACAACCCCTAAGAGACATAGCAGTATCGTGAACCACCAAGTTTAAGAGTCTGTTAGACTCATTGACTCATTCCTTCATTAACAAGTACTTAAGGGAAATCTGCTGCCTGTCAAGTCCTTGTGCTAGATTCTGAGGATTCAGCTGTGCACAGGACTGTCTTAGTCCTTGCTATCTTTTAGCTGAGATGTGAACACATAAATAATTATGTATAATGTGATAGATTTTATGATGGGGGAAATCCAGGGCCCTAAGGGAGATCAAAGGAGAGCTACTTTCCCCTAAATCACTTATTTTCAGTGCTTCAACTGTGTTTTTTCAATTAAGTTGTCTCTTTGGAAATAATGTAAGAGTGATCATATTACAAATTTATATCCTAACACTAATGCTTTTAATAGTTACCATATTTTATTTCATAAGATAAATGAACAAATGGTCCCCACAAATAAACCAAGTAACTCTATTGAACAGAGCTTCTAATAGGTTTTGTATCCTTTACTGTGGAATGTCTACTTTGAAATATTTCTTGCTTCTCGACAATATTTCTTAGTCCTTGATATTTAGATTTGAAAAATCCAAAAAATTGTGAGAAAAATTATAAGAAATTACAAAACATATTCTATTTTCCCTCATCTTGAAATAAAAATGCCTCTATATTGTTAACTTATAGGAAACCTAGGATAAGTGTAGTGTTCTCAGAACAAGCTATGTGAATTTTTGTATTCAAATTCAACCTCTTTCCCTTGATTCCTACTTATCTTATTTGGAAAACCTCATTTTTTAGTCACTTTCTCAAAAATAGGGCTTACAGCACTCTGTTTAACAAATGTGTTACGTGTTAACATTAATGGAATAAACATCCGCCTTAGGCATACTTTTCTGTTTCATTCAGTGCATGTGTTATATAGTCTTGTTCCTTGTTCCTGCAGAGTATGGAGGATTTTCCTTATTAAACTTTTACTGGCATTTCTTGTGAAACTAACCAGCTGCCAACCTGGTGTTCTCTTCTTCTAACCTCTCTAAACCACCCTGTCTGTTTTGTTGTCTGTAGTCGTACAGAACAGATCCCTCCTTGCCTGACAAGTGAGTCTTCTCTCCCCTCTCCTTGGGGTACACCAGCTTTGTCCAGGAAAAGGTACTGATCTTATAAGAGAAGTCAATCTTTATTTGTGTGGGGTTTTTTCCTGTCCTTACTTATACGTTAATGTGATTGTATTTTGTAACTTTAATTTTTCTTTGACTTTCTATTTGTGTGTATGGGGGGGTGGGGGTTAGGTTTTAAAGTTACCATTTCTCTTGGGTATATTTATGACAGTAAAATGTGTCGATGCTATAAAGATATGAAGGACATGTAGAATTTTGTCATCCAGCTGTATTATTTAAACTATACTTTTTGGTTATAAGGAAAGCATATCTTTTATTAAAAATAAGTTAGAAATGAGGACTTAATGCCTCTTTAAGTAGAATACTTTTCCACCTTTCCTTTTTAATACTTTAATTGTTGTTGGGATCATTTTTGGTTTTTTTTACTGTTACTCCAAAGTAAACTGTGTAGCACTGGAAGGAATGCGTATTTTCTCAATCAGTTTCAACCAGCTGAAATATGGTGCTGTTACAGTCAGCTGTCAAAGCTAAACTTTGAAAAAGTGAATTAAAAATGTATACCAGTTCTTACTTTCATCAGTTCTGTGTAAACCTCTAAGCTGATCTGGTAGATTTTGCATGTAAAACTTAACGAATTTTTTAAACTGCAATTGATTGACAAAAATACAATTAAGATCCATTTAAGATTCCATTTGCAGCCTGCATATTAAATGATCATAGTCTGCAGTTGACATCAAATATTTTCCTGTCTTTTCCTGTTTTTCTCATAACCAAAAATAAGTACTTAACTCTTTTATAAATATTATTCTGTGATAGTTTTTAAAAATGAATCCTGGGCTAGGTGCAGTGACTCATGCCTGTAATCTCAGCAATTTGGGAGGCCAAGACAAGCGAATTGCTTGAGCCCAGGGGCTAGAGACCAGCCTGGGCAACTTGGTGAGACCTTGTCTCTACAATTAAAAAAAAAAAAAAAATTAGCCATCCTTAGAAGGATGAAGTGAAAGGATCACCTGAGCCCAGCAGGTTGAGGCTACAGTGACTGTGAGCATGCCACTGCATTCCAGCCTGGATGACACAGTGAGACTCCAACTCAACTGAAAAAAAAAAAAAAATGAATCCCAAGGTTCTGCTTTATTGTTAATATTATTAGTGTTCAGATTTTGAAACTTGAAGATAGCTGTAGAGCATGCATCAAAGTATTTATTACAGGTTCTATATTTCAACATATTTTAGTAGTAATATTTATGAGGTATATGGATTTTTTTCTTTTTCTTTTAAATTTACACTGGGGCTTATAGCTTATGAAGTAGTTCAGAATAGTCTTAAATGTATTTAGGTTTTTTTCAGTATAGGTGTGCTTAAAAACTACTATTTCTTTTTCTAATAGCTGTTTTTAATTCAAGAAGCCATAAATAGATAAATTTCAGTCAATTTAGTATATCTTTCTATTGCCAAAATGAATGAAGTAAAGGTATTTGTGTTTGAAAATTTACATACACTCATGATCTCAGAGAACTCTTGAGTATTAGAGAAATAATTTCAATTGGTTTACAGTTTAAATTACTAAAAAATTACAATTTTAAAACATAATGATTATATCATGAATGGTTAAGGCTTAAAAATTGCTGTTTAAAAACATTTAGTCCTTTTTAGGTGTTAACCAAAAACCACAAAATAGAAATTCACAGATTAGGGGGACATGTTTTTTAAAAAGCCATCAGAACTTACTATTTATTCAAATGGTAATTTGACAAAGAGAAAGCAGCATTTTCTTTTTTTTCTTAAAGTGTTATTTATGACCTTAAATCAAAAACTTTTTGTTATTGTTTGCAGTGTAGTTACATGTAGAGATACCAGACCTCTGACTTAAGGGAAAACTGTGGCTGAATTAACAAAGCTAATTGAGTGGTCCTAATCCATGTGAATTCTCTGTCAGTCTTACAAGTTGATGCTACCCTAAGAACAGGAAGCTTCTGATACTGTTCATGCTAATGCTAAGATCAGTGTTGACATTTCTGGGTTGCTGTTCTAGTCAGGTTGCATACATTTTGCTCAAGTGTTAAGAATCATAAGCTAGTAAAGAATATAATGTTTTTACTTCACAAAACCAAATCTGTTAGCTTTTGAAATTAGAATTTAAGTCATACTATTTCTAGAACCTCAACAAATTACATCAGCTCATGGGCATCTTTTTCTTGTGGCACAACATGTTGGTTTTGTTGGCAAAAGGAGAAACCAACATTGTACTATGTTTTTATGGCTTGTGGAGCGTTCAGATGCTACGGAAGTTTAGAGCTTGTGATACTCGTCCTGGAGAATCTTTTCTTATTATCTTAACTGGGGTAGAAAGAACTAGTTAACTTCTTATTTGGAAAATGAAAATTCATAACGTTTTCCATTATTCATTATTCAGGAGGAATAATAGAACAGAGTTGTAGCTGAACAGTGTTCAGTCAAAGTTAGAGGAGTGAATATAGAATTATAATCAAAGCCCTTCAGAATACAAACGGAACAGAGCCAGAGGTGGTGAGGACTAGTTATCATTCAGACATAGTATCTGTTACTCAGTGCCACTACACACTTGATGACAATGAAAGCAAAGCAGACTTACCATTTAAATATTCAACTATACATTCCCAAAAGTGTTGGATGAGTCTTAAATATATAGGAGAATTTAGGTTGAAATATTTGCTAGCAGTTTTCCTAACTTTTCAAAGTAACTGTTACATAAAAATGAACTAAATTTTGAAATGTCATTTTATCCTATCTTTTTGCAAATGGGTAGGTCTTGCTTGGGAATTCACTAATTAATACGTTTACCATAATCCCTAAACTTAAAAAATAGTAATACCTGTGGTAATACCTAGGTTACTTAATAAGAATTAATTTTATATAAAATCTGTTATACACCTAATTTTAGTTGATAAATGTTGTGTTTCAGATTTCAACAATGTTTGCAATATTTTCTGATTTGAAAACCATGATGTAATTCCTTCAACAGAATATTGTTTGTTATATAAGATATAAATTTTTACTACTATAATAATTATATACTGACTGATATTCCTTATCCGAAATGCTTGGGACCAGAAGTGTTATGGATTTTGAGTTTTTTTGGATTTTGGAATGTTTGCATTTATATAATGAGATATCTTGGGGCTGAGACCAAAGTCCAAACACAAAATTTAAGTTTCATATATACCTTATACACGTTGCCTGTAGGTAATTTTATGTAACATCTTAAATAGTTTGTGCATGGAATAAAGTTTTGACTGTGTTTGGACTATGACCTGTCACATGAAGTCAAATGTGGAATTTTTCATTTGTGGTTTCATGTTAGTGCTCAAAAAGTTTCTGATTTTGATGCATTTCAAATTTCGAACTTTTGGTTTAGGGATGCTCAACTAGTATTAGGAAAGAGTTCAGTGTTCAAAAACATAAAGGTTTCTTTCTGGGTGTATCCATAATTTAAATCCAAATCTAGATTAAGCCTGTCAATTTAGAAATAATTTTGGAAGGCTTATAACTAAAATATACAATTAGAATTTATGTTTTGGGTATGTATGTAATGAAAACATTTTTAATGAAATTTTTTTAATTCAGTGGTTGAGAATTTCCGTTACACTATAGTGGAATTATAAATCTTTTTTCTAGATAGAGCAAAAATATTTTAAAGAATAAAGAGAGCAACATAGGAGGAGGGTTCCTATTGGAAATAAGGATTTAGAAGTCTTTTGCTTATAAGTTTAGAAAATAAATTTTTTGAATGAAAAACAGCAAAATGCAGGGAGTAAAAACATGAATGGGTGGAGGACATGCTGACTTATAAATAAGGACATGCTGACTTTTAAATAAGCTCAGAGAACCCATGTGCCTTTTTATAAGGGAAGCTGAATACTTTCCTAGAATCTCTGTTAAAAAGAGAATGGTACTTTTTTTAAAAACCATGGCAGTGCCAATTCTTTGCTACTGAATCACTGACGTAAAGCATCTGTTTCCCAAGCTGCTCTTGTATCAGAGAGCTGAAACTGTTGCTCTCGTTGACAGAGCTCAGCATTAGGCAAATTATGCTGAGACCAACTCATTGGAACAAAGAGCTTCCATAGGCTGAAGCCACAAGCATCTGCTTCTTAGTGCCAAGATGCAAAATGTGCAAAATTCATGAATTGTAGATGAGTAGTATGAAATAGAAAGTGGAGATCATTGATGAGAAGAAATATATACATTCAGAACATGGCTGGGCTTTCTAACTCATAGAAACTTGTGTAACTTGCCTTTAAGGCTTTAAAAATTGCCATGAATGTTGTCACTGGTAGTGGGAATCATGGAGATAGATAGTGAACTTAGTTCCAAATAGACTAAAGGAAAACTCCCATGATGCTTAATATATTTATTCTCAGCTAGCCAAGACTAAGCCAACCTTGAGTCAATTGACCCTGTTTGACCAAGGTGTAGAGTAAGCCACTTTGATTTTGTTAGTTCTTGATTGTGTTATCTGTGGGCTAAGAAAAGGTTTAGAAACATATAGGCAGTTTTAAAAGAAAACAATCCCATTGAGTGATTTAACTTGATCTCTCATGTTATCAGAATCTGTCATTTCCTAGGGCTTGGAAATGATTTTATCTATTCTTTACATCTGATACAGATGTCATTTTTTAAATGAAATGATCCAAATAGTAAATGCTAAAGACATGTAAACACTAAGGGTAGTTGATAGTTACTTCGTCTGTATATGGCTTGAGGGTTGATAATATATAGCTTTTTTTTCCTATCCCAACCTTAAGGTGCTTTGTAACAAGACTTTTTGCTTATCAGTGGATAAAAGTAACAGGAGATGAAGAAAATGAACAGAGAAGGTGACTGGAATTAAATACCAAATTTCCCTTTTCTTCTTTTTTTGCTAGGCATGCATATCATTCTGTTTCTACTCCCCCTGTTTACCCCCCTAAAAACATTGCTGACCTGAAACTACACGTGCCGGCCTCGTCTCTCCAGATCTCGGATGCTGTCATCATCCACCCTGGGGCCATGCTGGCGATGCTGGACCTCCTGGCCTCTGTGGGGTCAGTGACACAGCCGGAAGTAAGCTTCCCACCTTTAATGAGCGGAAGGAGATGAGTGTGGTCACATGAGCAAGGGGGCCGGGGGCTGAGAGAAAGGGATGTGGAACTGTTCCATATCACATGCTAATGTAGGAAAAGGGGGGAATAAATGTGACTTTTTTCTGAGTCTTACATTTCATGTTAAGTGTAGATGTGTGCATTTTAGAATACAGTTCATCTGTTACAACACAACCCAGATGGTTACTTCTGGTGCTAGAGTAATTCTGTTTCTCTTCATAAGTCCTGCTCAGCAGTGGACATTGTTAATGAATAATACAGAAGGAAAAATGTCGAAGATGCTATACTAAGGCTATTTATTTGTTTTGACTTGTAGCACTTAAGAGTTTGGCTGATTTGGAGTTTTAGTGACTACTTTTGTTAAAATGGTGTATGGTTCCAAAGGCTTAAAGTTAAAATGTCCAAATGTAAACAGTAGGCCTTCCCATAAACTAGTTACCCACCCATCATGGAGGGGGCAAAATAAAAAGACTTGGAAGAGGACAGAGTCAGCCGGGTTTGATTCTTGCAAAATTAAAACAGGAAACATTTGTCTAACCCTGTTCTGGAATTGCTGTGTCACTCTAAGCCAGTTATTTAGTTTATCTGAATATATTTGGAGGCATATAGAAACTTCTTATGAAAAGGTATGCTGCATGTGGAAAGAACCGCCGCCTGTCACTAAGAATGCCCTGGTTGCTTTTCTCTGTTGACTTCAGCATGCTTTGGACCTTCAACTTGCCGTGGCAAATATATTACAATCCCTGGTGCACACAGAAAGAAACCAGCAAGTCATGTGTGAAGCTGGTCTTCATGCACGACTGCTGCAGAGATGCAGTGCTGCCCTGGCTGATGAGGACCACTCGTTGCACCCACCCCTCCAACGGATGTTTGAACGATTAGCCTCTCAGGCCCTGGAGCCCATGGTGCTGAGGTCAGTAATTTCTCTTTTTCCTATTCAAATAGGCCACAATTTAGTAATGTCAGTCTCTAGGGTTTTTATGATTCCAGAGTTCACACTTTAATGGATACGTATTTAGTTATCTGTAGCCAAAACATAACAAAAATGGCAAAATACTTGAAGTAAAGCACTTAGAAACAAATGAATTTCATAATCAATAATTATTGTTTCCGTGCATTAATTATTGCTTCCGTTTGAATCTGGCAAGCTCTCACTTTCCTTTAATAATAAGGTCATGTTTAATATGTCTATGGCATACATTTACTTTATATTTAGGGACTTTTCATATATAAGAACTTTTTTGAGGAATACTTTTTTTAGCTTTCTTATTTTTGAAAGAATTGTAGATTCATGGTAACTTGTAAAGTTGGATCAGGGAGGTTCTTTGTCCTCTTCACTCAGTTTCCTCCCGTGGTTGCATCTTCTGGAGCTATCATACAGTATCAGAACCAAGAAACAGATGTTGGCATGATGTATTCATGTACACATAGGATTATCTGCTATTGCATTACATGTGTAGACTCATGTAACTGCCACATAATGGAAATGTCACAAAGGTCTCCTTAATGTTCCCCTTTACTGCCATACCCAACTTCCCCAACCCCAGGAAACCACTGATCTTCATCTCCATCGTTTTGCTATTCCGTGAATATTATATAAATGAAATCATACAGTGTGTGACCTTTTGAAATTGTCTTTTTTCATTTACCATAATGTTCTTGAGAGGCATACAAGTTTTTATGTGTTTTAGTAGATTTTTCTTTTTATTACTGAATATTATTTTATTTATTTATTTATTTTATTTTGTTTTGATATTGCCCCCAGAATGACTGGTCACATGCAACAAACCCAGACATCAAGACATTGATAGAGACATTTGATCAAGAGTCACATTGAAAATCAGCAACGAGATCCGAAACCTCAATGTGACTCTTGACCAAATGAATATTATTTTATATTATGGGTGTAGCACAGTTTGTGGATCATTCAAGAAATATATATGTATATTACCTTTTTTTAATGCAAGAGAAACCAGTGCTATATGTTTTAGAAATGAAGTTTGGCCGGGCTCGGTGGTTCAGCCTGTAATCCCGTGCCTTGGGAGGCTGAGGTGAGTGGATTGCCTGAGCCCACGGGTTCGAGACCCGCCTGGGCAGGCGAAACCTCATCTCTACACTAAATCAAAAAACTAGCCGGGCGTGGTAGCGCGCGCCTATAGTTCCAGCTACTCGGAAGGCTGAGGCGGAAGGATCGCCGGAGCCCAGCAGGTCAAGGCTGCGGTAGCCGGAAGCGGCCACTGCACTCCAGTCTGGGCAACGGAGTGAGACGCCAACTCAAAAAAAAAAAAAAAAAGAAATGAAGTTTGCCTGTTGCTGTTTTTAACATTTTTTTCTGTATTTTCCTTGACATTACCTAATTGAACTGATCTAATGTATAAATCATCTTGTTCTTCCTAACAAAAATACATTCATATATCAGTTTGGGAGTATAATCATATCTCTTTATTTGATTTTTTTTTGTCTGCTATAAAGCTTTTAGATGCATTTTTAACAATTGCTTGAAATGTATTTGTAATTTTGGAAACTGACCCTGACTAATAGATTAAGAAACTTATGAACTTAAACAGTGTTGTATTAGTCAGTCTTCTAGGTCTTGATAATACCAAGATGCTCACTTTATTCACCATCTTATGAGCATATTCACAGTCCTGATGCTTTGAAAATAGCACTGAGATTTTCTCCTGATCCTTTTTGGTAATCTGCTACTCTAAAACTAGACACATACACACACACAGACACACACTCACACTCACAAAAGGAGGGGAAGCAAGGAAGGATGGAGGGAGGGAGAAAATGAGGGAAGGATGGAGACTGCTTTATACCTAATGCTAGTATTTTACAAAATAATTTATATTGCTGAGTTAGGTAAACAGAGTAAGCAGAGAAAATCAACCATTTAGATATGCTCAGTTTTCACAAGGAATGGATTCTCAGAAAAAAAAAGTCAAGTGATAGTACAAGTACCTTGTACAAGTATAGGCCATAGATTATACACTAAGTGTGTATAGCGCTCTACATGAAAAACCGTCAAAGAACATCTGACTTTTAAATCTTTTTTCCTACTGTAGGGAATTGAAAATTTAGAGAAGTATTCTATTTTTTAATGTGACACCATAAATATCAGGATATGGAAGGGTCATGATCTCAAAAACTGTAAGGAATACAGTCTAGTAAGGAGAACAGTCTAATAAGCAGGAAATTAAAATATTGCTTATTAAGTTCTATTGGGAAGGATGGCTCACAGGAGCCTTTGTAGAGGAAATGACAGTTAAGAAATGAAATATGGTGAAGAGTTAATCTGATGAAAAGGTAGACAAAAGAATACTCTCAGCAACGAGAAAGACAAATATGATGACCCAGAGTAGGAAAGGAGCACAGCATTTGTAGGGATTCATAATTTAAGTATACCTTGAGTGGACTTTATGATTGAGGGAGAAATGGGAGCAATGAAACTGGAGAACAGAAGTCATCTCTCATGTGGTATTGTATGTCTGCCATTTGGGGGAGTTCAGGTGTTCATCTGCAAGGAATGAGCAGCCATTGCAGTCTTAAGCAACAGAGTGACATTGAACAGATTTTAATCGAGAGATTCTGACTGTAGTAGAGAGTGGGTTGAATTGGGGCAAGACTGGAGTCACAGAGGCCATTAAGATTGTGCTTTAGAAGTAGTAAAATAGTGTGGTCTGGGTGGTAGCAGCAAGAATGGGGAGAAGGCAGCAGATTTGATATCTCAGGGAGTCGATCGGCAGGATTTTCTGATTTTTGAATGTGGAGATTCAAAGTAATGAGAGGAATCAAAGCACATTTCAGTGGGATGGAGAACACGAGAAAATCCCTAGGTTTGGGTAGAAGGTAGTGAGTTTGAGTTTGGCTTTAGACACATTCAAGTTGGGGTACTTCTCAAATATTCTTCTGAAAAAATGGATTTTGAAAAATATGTATTAAGTATTAGGCATATGGTGATTAAATGTAAAATTAACACTGTATTATTACTTATAACTTTCCTTTTTTGTATTTTAACTAGTCTGTTATAATTTATTAAATTGCTTTTTTTGGATGTTCGGTTTATAAATTATATAATATTCACAATCAAGGAATAACTGTTTTGTCTCTTTGTTAGGGAGTTTTTGCGTTTGGCAAGTCCTTTAAATTGTGGTGCCTGGGACAAAAAACTACTAAAACAATATAGGGTCCACAAACCAAGTTCACTGAGTTATGAACCAGAGATGAGAAGTAAGTTGAATTTTAAAGTTTTCTTTTCTGGTTTATTTTATAAATGAAAATAATGTCGAGTTGCATATTATTTCAAGAAGTTTATGAAATAAAAGGAGAAGCATTTGTTGTTATTTAAATGGAGAAACCCAAGATGGGTTGATTAACTGAGGAAAGGGGCAGTTGGGGTGAGGAGAGAATCCCTGATGTTGTGAGGAACCACAGGAGATGGGAATTATGGGCAGATTTGGCTTGGAAGGGGGATACTGCTTTTTCAGTGGACTTCCACTTTGCCTTCTTTAAGTAGCCTCTGCTGCCTTGGACTGGAGTGTTGATTATTATTAACAGGCTTTGGATTTGGAGAGCAGTTGCTGCAGGAAGACATGGAAGATAGGAGATCAGAAATAATCTGGCTAGGGAAAGAGGTGAAGCCAAGTGGCTAGTGATAGGCTGAAAGAAAAGGGATGGATCACCGGAGTAGAGAGTAATGGCTACACCAAAACACAAGCGTAGTGAAAGGAATGGAGTGAGGGAACTGGAGGTAAGAGGATGGATCATAGCAACGGGAACTGAAGAAGCAAAGAACAAATAGAACAAGCAAAGAAAATGGCTGCGTCCAAATTAAGGCTGTGGACTACTGTAGAGGTGAAGCTCATTGGAGAAAGGTTGATCCTAGAATGAGAAGGTGGGTGCTGTCCATGTGGATGCTGACATCCCCCAGTACGCTGGCAAGAATTAGTATAGGGAAGACTGAGAGCAAAATGCAAACATGTTTGAAATCATCGGTAATAGTAGTAATCTACTGTTACTAGGAGAACAGTAGATGCCACCTAGCTTTCTAAAGAAGAATGAGGAGATGAGGAGCCTCCAAGGAGCATTTCTTGTTAGGTTAATAGAAAAATGTTATAGGAATTTAGCAGAATACAGGCGCTGCCTACAGACTGTCATGTAATGTGGAAGAAGCCACAGTCTCCATCCACTCAGTTGCTGTGAGGAAAGCGTGTTCTCAGGAGAAAGCTCAGTTGTACTGGATTTCTTCCCACTGTTAATTCTGGACTTTGGTGGTTTTTTATTTTGTGATTCATTTTGTATTATTGTTAGCCAGAGTGATAAGGTATTTTTTTTTATGGATTAAGATGGCCATTACTGTTGAAGCATGCAAAAATATTCAGAATATAGAATAGCCACTTTGAAAGAAAGTAGTTATCATCCAGTTCATTCTCTTCGTTTTCCACATGACATTTCTGAAGTCACATTAAACCTCCTTCATTCATTATTTCAGTCTTAATTTTTTCTCATACAAATTATCATCAGTGGTTAGAAGGTACTGTGTTATGGAAACTTTAAGATCTTTTTAGTTCCAACACAGTTTTCTTTGAAAACAGAAAGCATCACAGTTTTTCATATCAATTAATGTGCATCTCCTGCATGTATGTTTTTGTTACCAATTTTTTTATTGTTACTTTTGTACTTCACACAGTTCCTTAGAACTGAGTTAGGATTTCCTGTGCTCACAAGAAACAAAACAAAACGAAAATATCTCCTTTCCCTAAGAGAATATTGAAACATTTTTATGGTTGCCTGAATGTTCAGCACATTTAAAATGAAAAGTTACATGCACTCAGATAGTTTATTTTGAGAGGGAAAATTCTCTCTATTACATTTATAATGTATTATTGGAAAAACAGAACAGTTTGCTTAGAATTTGTCTTTTCATTACTGAAATTGTTACTGTTTGTGTTGTACTCTTACAGAAATCTTTAAGAACCTTTATCGTATATTTAATTTTAATAGTTATAAGGAATTAATTAAAAATAAGGAAAGCAAGTTTCTGCTATCTATCTATGATTTGTTTTATAAGAAAGATGACCTAGCCAAGCAAGATAGCTCACATCTATAATCCCAACACTTAGGAGGGCTGAGGTGGGGATAACTTGAGGCTAGGAATTTGAGACCATCCTGGGCAACATAGTGAGACCCTGATCTCTTAAAAAAAAAAAAAAAATAGCCAGGTGTGGTGGCATGTGTCAGTAGTCCCAGCTGCTCAGATGACTGTGGTGTAAGGATCTCTTGAGGTCAAGAATTTGAGCCTGCAGTGAGCTATTATGGCACCATTGCACTCCAACCTAGGAAACCGTGTAAACCTGTTTCAAAAAAAAACAAAAAGAAAGAAAGAAAAATGACCTGTTTCCTTTCATTTTAATGCTTCTAGAATATTTTGCTTTCCTCTGAAGAGAAGTAATAAAAATTGGTTTTGAGAACTAAAAGTACAACATGGTCTATAAACTATTAACTGAGATTTTTAATTAAATTACATTGTCTTGATGGCTTAGATGGTGGTTATTGGTGATTTTAATTCTTATTTATACTGTAGTTTCCAACATTTCGGCAGTGTGCATACTACTTTAGTATTAAGCAAAAGAGGAAACATATGCTATATGAGTTTAAAAGTGAAGTACATTAAAACTGGATTGCTACCTCCTACTTAAAAAGAAAATTATTGTGTGTTCAAACTAAAGAGTGATGTTTAAAAATAAATGAGCCTTGTAAAATTACTTTTAAATTCTATATATTTTTTCCAAGAGATTTTCTTTGACTTACAGGTAGTATGATCACATCCCTGGAAGGTCTGGGTACTGATAATGTTTTTAGCTTACATGAAGATAACCACTACCGGATAAGCAAGAGCCTGGTAAAATCTGCAGAAGGAAGTACTGTACCCCTGACCAGGGTGAAGTGTCTGGTCTCCATGACAACTCCACATGACATCAGACTTCATGGGTCATCAGTCACTCCAGCTTTTGTTGAATTTGACACATCCCTTGAAGGATTTGGGTAGGGAATTTGCAAGAAAGCCAAGCTTTATTCTATTACTTTTTGCCTCAGACTTGCCATTGAAAATAGATGTTTGGTTTTTAAAATGCTTGATTAAAATATATTATAACATACTATGTATTTTTTAATGATTTTTTCGAGCATTTTAAGAGTTCTACATTTAATTACTTTAAATTATCCATTATATTAAATATATTGATATGATACAGAAAACTATAGTCCAAGGTTGTTTTGTAAACTTTATTTTTTTGTGGTGTAAGAATCTCTTGAAGTAAAGTTGAGTGAAGTTTTATGAGAACACAACCACACTTATGTGTGTATTTTCTATGGCTGTTTTTGTGCCAGAGTCGAATGAATAGTAGTGATGGAGTTCTCCTGATTCACAAAGTGTAAAATGTTCTATAATCTGACCCTTTCCAGAAAAGTTTGTCAATCCCTGGCATAATAAACATAAATGTATACATAGTATATAAATTAAAATTAGATTAAAATTTCTTTAACCGGCTTTTGGGATCACCTGTCCTTCAAATTACCTAGCATAGTGTCCTACACATTATAAGTATTCAGCGACTGTCATTTCAAATGAGTAAATTATTTTAATTGACAGAAAGTGTTACACTAGCAGAAGCAGTGAAGAATCTAGGTTTGTGAAGTTCAGCAGCCTTGAAATAGACACAAATGCTAACAGATTTCATAGCCAGTTCTGTTAGTTATTAGAATGCAAATAGATGATTTTGTTTACACAAGTTATTTGTGGGATTCTTAAAGTTGATCTAACTCTGTGAACTGTATTTTAAGAATATCGTCATGGGTCATTGTCAAACAGTGAATTAAAGCATATTTGGGAATGGTAAAAACTAATCAGAGCCCTGCTAACAGAAGAGAGGGAACAGGAAGAGGTATGGGGAATTTTTCTGTGACGAAATTGTTCTTATGTCTTGATTGGGGTTATACATTAGTGCATTTTACCATATGCGAAGTATACCTTAATTTTTAAAAAAGATTAAAAATGGTATTACTGGAGATTTTTAAAGTGTATATTTTAATACTCTCATGTAATTAAAAGAAGGGAAGGACCTTGCTAGGCATCCAGATTTATTCCGTGGTCTTTTTCTCTCTGGTTACCGTCAAATACTGGAAGATTATTTCACTATGGTAAGTATATAGTGTCAAGGAAAGAAACAGTTGATCTCTAATAAGTATATTGTCTTTTCTTTAATAGCTGCCTTTTCCTGCCCAGTTTGGCCCCTCATAATGCCCCTACAAATAATGCTGTCACAACAGGTCTTACTGATGGGGCTGTGGTCAGTGGCATCGGTTCTGGTAAGTGTTACTTTCCTTTTGCTTAGATTCTTTTTTCTAGTAGATTATTTTTTATTTAGTGTTAAGTGGTTTTGTTAGCCTCTTTTTTTGATGTTAATATGAGTCAACATAAACTCTTATTGTTATGTTTGCATGTTTACTCTAGGTGAAAGATTCTTCCCTCCTCCATCTGGCTTAAGCTACTCCAGCTGGTTTTGTATTGAACATTTTAGTTCTCCTCCAAATAATCACCCTGTCAGACTTCTTACTGTAGTGCGCCGGGCAAATTCTTCCGAGCAGCATTATGTGTGCCTTGCTATAGTTCTTTCAGCAAAAGACCGATCTCTGATTGTTTCCACTAAAGAGGAACTACTCCAAAATTATGGTCAGTATTGCTTTTTTTCTGTTTTCTTCTTTTAGAAGTATTAAATCTTCATTTTAATGTTCACTTGTAAAGTTCAACTGAAAATTCTTTTTTAACTTAAATTATTGCAGCATTAAACAAGTTATATGAAATCTTGAATATTGTTTACCAATGAATTTTAAGACAGTTTCAAAAGAGACTTAAAGTAGGAGAGGAATGCCGAATAAGGATTCATCTCCACTTGCCAAGAAATCACAGCTTTTGCTAGGAAAGCAGGTTGCTTGTTTGATGTATTTTGGTAAGGTTTATCATTGGCTGTGAATTCTGCTTGACTAATTAAATATTCATTGAGCACCTGCCTACCATATGTGCTACCCTGTGATAGACACAATAACATTTAAATTACTTTTTCCATCACTTATCTTCAAGACTGAATACACACCATTTTGTAATCCTAATTCTCTGATTTTCTCCAACATGTTGTAATCTTACATTGCCATACAATAGAACTCCAGGCTCAAAGCATTCATGGACATCTTTTTAAATGATATAAATCTTAAAATGCAAATCTCAATTTACTCAGTTTACTTTGCTTTGAGTATAAACATTTGTATGTAAATGTAGTTTTCATCATTTAATTTTGTTCTTTTAGCCAAATAAATAATGTCACATACTGATTAACATGTGGCTAGTACTCAATAAATATTAGTGGAATATGAATGTTAGCCTTTCAGTCAGATTGTAAGGTAGGGTTTCTTTTCTTAGTATTCTTCATGGTACCTACCACGATCAATATAGTTATTACTTTAAATTCTTGTTAGGATATTTTATTTGCCTCTTGGAGGCATTTGATCCTGTTGACTTCCTCTTCTTCATTAAAAATCATCACCAGTCTTGTATTCTGGGACACCCACTGTCTTGTTCTTTCTCTATTTCTTCAAACTCTCTTTTGCAATTTCCTCCAAAAGCCTTCTCGTCCATCTTCCCCTCAAAATACTTATTTTTCAGGGTTTCACCTTTGGTCTTTGTACTCAATCTGAAAAAAATGTCAATTTGTATTGCTTTAGGTCTTTTTTATCCTAGAGACTGTGAACTCAAGACTCTTTTATGTGTCCATGTTTCAAGCTTTGTCCTCATATGTCCAACTGCATATTAGACATCTCCATATGAATTGTATTCCTATAAACATCTTAGAGTCTAATGTTTCTTTTTAGCAAACCTACATGTCCTTCTGTTAGGTAAATAACACCTTCACTGCCAGTTAGCCCAACTAGAAACCTCAAGTCAACCAAAAAATACCATCCCTTCCACTAAGTCTTATTATATTATGCCTTCTTTGTATTTCTTGATTCTTCCCTTCCTTTCTGTACCATCCATCTATCATAGCCCTTGTTTAATATTCTTATTTCCCCCCTTAGAGATAGGATTTTGCCCTGTCATCCAGATTAGAGTGCAGTGGTTCTATCATAGCTCATTGCAACCTCGAATTCCTGTGTTTAAGCAATCTTCCCACCTCAGCCTCTGGAGTAGCTGGGACTATAGACTGAGCCACCACACCTGGCTAATTTTTTTATTTTTATTTTAAAAAATGAGGTCTTGCTATGTTGCCCAGGCTGGCCTCATGCTCCTGGCTTCAAGTGATCTTCTCGGCTTAACATCCCAAGTAGCTGGAATTGCAGGTGTGAGCCACCACACCTGGGTCCTTGTTAAATATTCTTTGTCTGGACTTCATAGATTTTAATTCTTTATTTGTTTTTGTCTGTCTACCCTATTAGAACTATAATCTCCCACAAACAAGATTATTAACTTTGTAATAGGCAAAACCTAAAATGGTGCCTAGAATGTATTAGGCATGCAGATATTTTAAACATATAAATACGTGAATAAGAAGAAATGGAGAGCCTGAAAAGGAAACATTAAGAAAAGTGAATAATTATGAGGAACCTGGAGGGAGGCTAGAATTGAATGGCCATGTTAAGGGGTACATCTTGAGATATATCCGTAAACTAGGAAAATATTTTCTAGCTCTTTATCTTTTTACCAAGTGTAGCTTGCATGACTGCTATACTCCTTGTATAATTAGAAATGATAGTAACATATATGTTAGTACTTCCAGGATTTATCCTCCCAAACGCTGTAACTCATTAAGATGCCAAAGAAATTAAGAGTTGTCATAAACCAATTGGCTCCCTAAGATAGCCTGACACACCACTCAGTGCTGGAAATGTCATTGTTCAAACTGAAGTCAGAAAATGAAACTCTCATAACATTTTTATAAGTAAATATCTTCTTCAGTACTTCAGAAGATTTATAGTCTATTAATCAGAGAGAAGAGATGGAAAAGTTTCTTGTTTCAGCCATACATTTATCTTGACTTTCACATCCCTTGGCCCAAACTACTAGACCTATCAAGACTCTTTGACCCTGCCTTCTGTCTAACTTATTCAATTCTGTTTTTATATTAAGTCACCATGTAGGTAAGTTTTTGCCTGTGTAATAGTCTTAATTCATTCACAGATATACATTCTGAAATGTTATTCAAAAATATAATCTTAGCATTTCTGTATATGCAGATAGTTTAAGATTCCAAAAATAGAAATTAATATTTTATTTGTATTTCCTTCTTTACTTAAACTGAACTTTACTTTCAGTATATTTACCTGTATGTACATGTGCTGAAAAATAGTGGGACTGCTTTAAGTCATATGGTTACAGATCAGGTCTTTTCTTGATTTTTTAAAAAATGAATCTTTAACATATGGCTTTCCACTGCAGTCCTGCTCCGTTTTGAATACTTAGAAGGGTAAGTTAATTTTTCATTAGCTTAACATTAAAATTAAATTCATATGAACCCATCATTTTTTAGTGTTGTGGTATCATACTGAGTGGTAGAGAGAAGCCAGATTAGAGTCCGGAAGTGGTTGTAGAATGTTAACAAATTAGAATATATTTATGTATATGAGACAGTTTTCTGTTGACATAGGAAACTTGCATCAACAAATACCTATTCTGTGCCACAAATGACCTCCTCATTACCAGCTGTTGTTAGTAAAGGTTCGGTGTAGTACAGCCACAAGCTAGTAACAGATAGTTGCCCTCTCCTATTACTGAGCATAACATATAGCAAGAATACATTTTAGATTGTCTGGTCTTTTTTCTTACCCATGCCATAATCAAACGGATGTCCAAAAGTTACAACACACCATCATTGACTGTAGATACAGCATTGTACAGTCAATCCCCAGACCATATTTATCTTGTTTAACTGAAATCAAGATCTCAAAGAAGTAGTAGCACTCCTATGGATAGATGAATGAATAAAGAAAATGTGGCACATATATACAACAGCATAGTATTCAGCCTTAAAAAGTAAGGGCACTCTGCAGTATGTGACAACATGGATGAACCTTGATGATTTTATGCTAAGTAAAATAACCCAGTCATAGAAAGAAAGAAAAATACTGTGTAATAATTCCATTCCATGAGGTATCTAAGACAATCAAATTCATAAAAACGAAGAATGAAATGATGGTTGCCTAGGGGTTGGGGAAGACAGGAATGGGAGTGACTAAATCAACTGGCCTAAGATTTCAGTTCTTTTGGGTAAATGTCCAGAAGAGGTATTGCTGGATCATATGTTAGTTGTATTTTTAGTTTTGTGAGGAACCTCCATTTGTTTTTCATAACAGCTGTGTAAGTACGGTTTGTATTCCCACCAATAGCACATACGTGTTCTGGTTTCTCCACATCCTCACCAACACTTGTTGTTTCTTTGTTTTTTGATAACCACTGTTCTGACTGATGTGAGTTGCTATCTCATTGTGGTTTTGGTTTGCGTTTCTATAATGATTAGTGATGCTGAACATCTGTTTTCATATACCTGTCTGCCACTTGTAGGTCTTCATTGGAGAAATGTCTATTTGAGTCCTTAGCCCATTTTTTAGTCAGCTTGTTAGTTTCTTTGCTGTTGAGTTGTAGTAGTTCCTTTATATTTTTTAGATTAATCCCTTATCAGATATGTGGTTTGCACATTTTGTCTCTCATTACATTTCCATAGATTGCCTTTTCACTCTGTTGATTGTTTCCTTTGCTGTGCAAAAGCTTTTCAGTTTGAGGTAGTCTAACTTGTTTATATTTATTTTCAGTGTCAACTAGTCTCTATTCATTGTTTATCATGGCTGTTTTATTGTCTATTTCATTTACTCCATTAGTTATTATAACCTTATTTGATTATGACCATATATATCTTGAGCAGAAGAAAACAAAAATGTATCCTACTTACTTCTTACTCCAGATAAAGTTACTGAATGGGTAGGGTATCTTCATTTGCATCATCATTTTATTTGTTTTAACATAAAGTCAAAACATGTTCATCTAGATATAAATTATTGTTAGAATAGGGATGATACTGGAAAAAACATGTTTCCTCCCTTTTTTTTAGTTGATGATTTTAGTGAAGAATCTTCATTTTATGAGATTCTGCCTTGCTGTGCTCGCTTTCGATGCGGAGAGCTTATAGTTGAGGGACAGTGGCATCATCTGGTTCTGGTTATGAGCAAAGGCATGTTGAAAAACAGCACTGCAGCCCTCTATATTGATGGACAACTCGTTAACACTGTGAAGGTAAGTAGACAGGCACTTGTAAATCTGCCTGCTTTACAAGGTGCTTTAGGAGTTTGTGTGTATGTGGGTTTTTGTGTTGTAGGGGTATTTTTAAGATTAATACCTTAATTTTAAGTTGACCTTCAGTACCCATTGAACAACATGTTAGAATCATGTGGCGAATTCTTGCCATTGCTAGAGAAGACTAGAAATGAAAGGTTGCAGATCCTAAAGAAGTTCCTGAATGTGTCAGAGTTAAGCCAGATTGCTGAGTGCTTTTTCATAACCAAGAATCCACTTGAAGGATTCCTAAATAACTCTGAACACACTGTATTGTCACTTCACTATTATTATTGTGATTTAGTTTAGAAGACTCTATATTTCTTTAGAGTTCGAAGTGGGTTTTTTTCTCTTTGTTTTCACATCACCCAGATTTGTCCCTGATTCTGATAGTAGGTGTTCAGTTTATTGTTTGTTAAATGAATGAGTACGTAAACAGTACTCTAGTAGCTATACTGTAGTGTTCAGAAGAGAGAAGAGAAAGCTGAAGTAACCAGGAAAGAAACAGGCAAAGTTCCATTTCTGAGTCAGGATGGATGCTGCTAGTTATCTTCTACAGAAGGCAGCTAGTAAGCTCTAAAGATTCTTTACCTTCAAAATGTTAGTATCCATTCTAGAGTGATATTACTTGAAAGATGTACAGAAGGCAAAATGTGTCCTTTTGTGTGAATTAAAGTTTAAAAAGAACTGAAACCTGTAGCTTCTTTGAATACATTGTTCCTTAGTGATAATGATATTTTATGGTGACATTGTGTTTCAATATATAATAAACATGCACCTTGTGGGAATAGCCATTACTTTTTTCCTATACATTATTACATTTGGAATGGGTTTGTAGCTTCTCTTGTAGGTTGCTCCTTTGCTATTTTTAGTGACATTGAAAATTAAAATGTCCTTAGCTTCTAGAGCTGAGGGTTAGGAAATTTATCACTGATAGATTTACATCATCATCATCACTATCTCTGTGAGTAGTCACAATAACATGAAATCAACTTTAGTCCGTTTATTGGTCTTCACAATCGTACTGTTAGCATCACCAACAACTGTTCTATAATATATACAATAATAGATGGGATCTAAAGCTGAAATGACGTTATGACAGATCAGTCAGTGAAGTGTCCCTTATCCCATCAAGTGATGGAAGCTGCCTCGGCAAGAAAAAGCAACTTAATGTCCTTATCCCTTATACTCTACCTAAGTTTATATATATAAAATAAATGAATTGAATGATAATGCAGATACCTTGTCAACAAATAGTAGTATGATTTCAAATCTGAGATTGTCAGTCAACAGTGGTTAGTATTTACATTGAGACTAAAATTAAGTATAAATTATAATGTTTATATATAATGTTTATATATATAATATTTATATATATATAATGTTATATATATAATGTTTGCTCATTTTAAAAATACTTCCTAATATTTTTATAGTACTTCTATAAAACACTTTTCATCAGTAATTTTAGTTCACAGACTAATATTGAAGGTTACATAGCTAATTTTAAGACTACTTGAATTCCATAGAGGAAAGATCTCTTTTTTTATAGCATCAGTAAAATTTCAGAGAACCATCATTAATTTGATATGCAAACCAACCAGACAGTGACAGTATCCCTGTATTTGACTGATTCTGCATTGAAGAGTTTATCTGTGTTAGAGAGTTGGATAACAGATTTTCAGTTGCTATATACAGCTCATAATTATAGATCCCAGAATCATGCCTGACCCTTATGTTTCTCAATCCCAAATGTTTTTGTACATTTGTAATGCTGTATGTCCTTGGAATGATGAAAATATATATGCTGAAATAGTTTCCTAGTGAAGGTGTTTTTTTCACATCTGACACATTTGCTTTTCTTTCCCATAGCTTCACTACGTTCACAGTACCCCTGGGGGTTCAGGCTCTGCAAATCCGCCGGTGGTGAGCACAGTCTATGCCTACATTGGTACCCCACCTGCTCAACGCCAAATTGCTTCATTGGTTTGGCGCCTGGGACCCACACATTTTCTAGAAGAAGTTTTGCCTCCTTCAAATGTTACTACCATTTATGAACTTGGACCAAATTATGTTGGAAGCTTTCAGGCAGTATGTATGCCATGTGAGTAACTTATTCCTAGTTCTTGAAGTTGTATGAAACTTAACTCCTGCAATGTAGATGCATGTGTCTTTATACTGCTATACATATGTTCATGTAGGAAAAGGGCCTTATTTTTCTCTAATCTTCTTCAGCGTGATGCTGTTGACCACTCACTCCTATTTCAAATGTTTTCCTCCACTGATTATAGTGTACTTTTCTGATTCTTTGTCTTTATGTCTTGTCTCTTATTGTCCATTTTCTCTTGTTGGCTACAACATGTAGTTGTATACTTGCTAGAGTCTAGCCTCAACCCTGTTCTCTTTCTGTAATTTTTTCCTATTACATGAAGCAGTTTAAAGTGTAGCTACTGTTTGAATGGGCCCAACAAACAGACATGTTACATTCTCTGAAAGACTAGTTAACATCATGCTTCCTCATCCCTTCATTCCTGCAGTCTACTTTTTGTTATCCTTTCTCCCAAAAGAAATTTGGAATAAAAGGAACTGGTGTTAAGCTTACAATTCCATAGCAGGGGTCTTTCCAAATGATATCTTCCATGATGATTATATTTATTCTACCAAGGGACTCAGGAGAGTTAGTACAACTATATTGTACATGGCAATAATCCTGTGACAGTAATTTGTCTTTTCACTCATAGTCTTGATTTAAATGGTATCTGATAAAAGCTAACTGTTATTGAGCACTTGACATTTGCTAAATAAGTTATCAGTATGAAAGACATAGTTGTTCTAAGCCCTCCAGGTGTATTTGTTCACTGCAGAACACTGTGCGTAGGTACTCTCATTATCATCCCCATTTCACAGACAAAGAAACTGGGGTACAAAGACATAAAGGTCTCACAGCTTTTTAAGTGAAAAAGCAAGATTCAAACTCAGTCCATTTAGCTTTACCACGTATGCTCTTAGCAAACTTAACTGCTGTGCTGTCTAGAAGAATACAGGCTGGCACATGTGAGGGCTCTTGCTGGGGAGGGGACATAATGCCGCTGAGCTAATGGATAATAGACCTTTCCTTCTTTTTTTTTTTGAGTTGGAGTGTCACTCTGTCGCCCAGACTGGCCGGGAGCAGCCACTGCAGCCTCGACCTGCTGGGCTCCGGCGATCCTTCCGCCTCAGCCTTCCAAGTAGCTGGAGCTACAGCTACCATGCCGGGCTAATTTTTTTTTTTTTGATTTATTGTAGAGATGAGGTCTCACCAAGTTGCCCAGGCGGGTCTTGAACCCACGGGCTCAGGCAATCCGCTCACCTCGGCCTCCCAAAGCGCGGGATTACAGGCTGAGCCACCGAGCCCTTCATTTTCATTCCTGTTTTCCTTTCTATCTAGGGGTATGTGTTTTATGATTTGTCAATAACAACTTAAACTCTTTCTCTTCCTTTATAGTGTGTTATATTTTAAGAGTAAAACTTTGAATGTAAGACTGTATGACCAGATATTTTTTTCTGTTTTCCAATTATGAGCTGAAAAGTAAAATTTTAAAATTCAGCTCCCTTATTCCACTTCAGCATATTTTCAAGCTCACCCAATTTAAAGAATGATAGCAAGAATAAAAAATGTGTTAGGATAGGGGAATTGCTGATGATTTTGAAAAGAATTATTCTCCTTTTGAAGGTAAAGATGCAAAGTCTGAAGGAGTGGTTCCGTCTCCGGTGTCATTAGTCCCAGAAGAGAAAGTGTCATTCGGCCTCTACGCACTCTCTGTGTCTTCCCTGACAGTGGCAAGAATCCGAAAAGTATATAACAAATTGGATAGCAAAGCCATTGCTAAGCAGGTAGGTAGGATGACTTCCTGGTAACTGTGGCTGACTTTCCCTGGGAACATATTTCAGAGCCATTTACGAGTGGTTGCTAAAATAGTACCTTGCATGTATTGTTTCTGTTTGGTTCATTTGACTTCGAATATAAGCCAAAACACATTTAGCTCAATTTGGAAGAGTGACCATTTTTTTTTTGTTATGAATGCATAATTCATGTTAATTCTTTTATTTATATTGGCAATTAAGCAATTTAACTTTAGGCCAGGTGCAGTGGCTCATGCTCATAATCCCAGCACTTTGGGAGGCCGGGGCAGGAGGATTGCTTGAGCTCAGGAGGCTGAGACCAGCCAGGGCAGCATAGTAAGATCCCACCTCTACAGAAAAGATTATTCAGGCATGGTGGTGTATTCTTGTAGTCCAGGCTGTTCAGGAGACTGAGTTGGGAGGATTGCGTGAGCCTAGGAGGTCGAGGCTATGGTTAGCTGTATTTGTGCCACTGTACACCAGTCTGGGTGACAGAGTGAGACCTTGACTCAAAAAAGAAAAGAATTTAACATTAGAAAACTAAAGAAAACAGTTACTGTTTTTAAGTCTGTAACTCAGCAACTTTTTTATGGATGCCCTACTGTGTCCCAGGCACCATTTGTATCAGGACATGACAGTGGATTAAAAAGAAAGTTTCTGCCTTTATGTTTCTTACATTCTAGTAGAGGAGACATGATAATGGCTAAAGAAATAACCTAATCATAAAGCATTATAGAAGGTGATGAGTGCTATGTGGTAAAACAAAGCAGAGAAGAGGGAAAGAGAGAAGCTTCAAGCTTCAAATATGACGGTCAAAGGAGCCTTTAGAGAGAGGGTGAATTTTGAGCAAATATTTGTCAAGAGTGAGGTGACAAGTGACTGAAATTGGGAGCATGGATATATGCATGGGTTTTGTATTCTGGGAATACAGGTGCAACTACCCTGAAAAAAACACTCTATGCCTGCCACAGAGGCAGGTGTGGCTACAGTAAACCGGGAGAAAGCTGGATATGAGGAGAGGAGCCCAGAGGAGGCATGGGCACCAGATGGTTTCAGGATTTATAGGCGGCTGTAAAGACACTGACTTTTTACTGAGTATGAGGGGCGGCATGATGGTTTCTAGATGTAGGAGGGACATTACTTACGTTTAAAAACTTGCTGGACACAGTGGCTAACACCTACAATCCCAGCACTTTGGGAGGTGGAGGCAAGAGGATTGCCTGAAACCACAGGTTTGAGACCAGCCTGGGTAATTTGACATGACCATGTCTCTACAATAAATCAAAAAATTAGCTGGGTGTGGTGGTACATGCCTGTAGTTCCAGCTACTTGGAAGACTGAGATGGAAGGATCACCTGAGCCCAGCAGGTTGAGGGTGCGGTTGCCATGACTGTGCCACTGCACTCCAGCCTGGGTAACAGAGTGAGACTGAGTCTGACTCAGAAAACAAAAACAAAAAACCTTACATTTCAACCAGGATCACTGTGATTTCTATTGAGAATAGGTTGAAGAGAAACAAAGGTGGAAGCAGGGAGACCAGGTATGAAGCCAGTGCCATACCTGATTGCTGTGAGAGGGTGGTCACGACTGGGGTAATGGTGGTGGTGCTGCTTAGAAGTGATTAGATTCAAGGTCTATTTTAGAGGTGGGGCTAACAGTTTTTGGTGGTGGAATGTGAGTGAGTCAAGGAGTCAAGGATACTGCCAAGGTTTTTCTTTTAACAACCAGGAAAATTGAGCCACTCTATCTGATTTGGAGAAAACAATTAAGAGAGTAGATTTGGGGAGAATATTGAGAATTCTGTTTTAGAAAATTTGGGGGAGTGTATTATACATCTTAGTAGATCTGTCAAGGCCATTGGTAATAGAAATCTGGAATTCTGTGTATGTGCCTTGCATATACACAGGTGGTGCTTAAAGCCTTTGTAAAGAGACTATATGTGTTCACCAAAGCACAACAGGAGATAGAAGGAAGAAGGTTTAAGCACTGGAACTTGGGACGGTCCATTGTTATGGAGTTGCAGAGAAAAAGAAGAACCAGAAAAGAAGACTGAGATACAGTGGTCAGTGAGAAAGGAGAAAAACCAGGAGGGTCCGGTTTTCCCTTTGGCCAGTGTGTTTAGTGGTCAAGTAAGATGAGAAGTGAGGACTGGCCATGAGGTTTAGCAAGGTAGAAGTCATCAGTGAGCTTGACCAGCCATTTTTGGCTAATTATCAGAGGTAAGGCCTGAGAAGAAAATCAAGAGTCTAGGAACATTAAGTATTGATAACCCTTATGCAGAGTTTTGTTTGTATATATATGTATATGTGTATGTATATACATATATATATATCTGTGATACATACACATACACATATCTTCTAAGGAACGTAAAAGGTACATAAGATTATTTCCAGTTAACAATAGAATTAAAGTTATGTTTATAGTTCCTCTGAAAGCAAACCTTGGGTATGTTTGTGTGTGTGTGTGTGTGTGTGTGTGTGTGTGTGTGTGCAAAATTGAATATTTCTGTATGTAGAAATGCTTTATCTGTAGAGTTTTGGATAATAAATGTCAAGTTTACTTAAATAAGGAGTAAAGCTACTATGTTCACTGATCAATAACACTAAGGCAGTGAATGATAAACCTTTAAACCACAACAAAACTTCATCCAGAAAGACCCCTGAAGCTGTGTCTCAAGATCCTCTTGCCATTTCTGTTTCAGTAGATTGTATCTAACTTACTTTCTGTGATTTTCCACACTTTGAAAGTGTTTGTACATTTTTTTCAATATTCTGATGAGGAGAGAGAAAAGATATATCACCAATCATGTGTTTGGTTTCTTTTCCAGTCAAAACTTTCAGACTGTTCTTCTATAGTTACATTATTTTCCTTTTCTATTCTTCAGTTAGGCATTTCCTCCCATGAGAATGCCACTCCTGTGAAGTTGATGCACAACTCAGCAGGACATCTTAATGGACCTGCACGGACAATTGGGGCAACTCTAATTGGATACTTGGGTGAGTTAAAGTATCCTTGTTGTCTCAAACTTCTTTATTTGCCTTCAGATTTACATTCACTTTGTCCATTTGGGAGGTGGTATTTAAGTTCATATTTTACAGAGCTGACCTGTAGTTTTTTTTGCAGTATTCAGAGACTAATGTAATCTCAAATTTCAATACAGGAGAAAAACCAGGAGGGTCCAGGGAGTGTTGTAAAATCAGTGAATGATTCCTCTTGGCAAATGTGTCAAGTGGTCAAATAAGATGAGAAGTGAGGACTGGCCATGAGGTTTAGCAAAGTAGAAATCACTTTTTAAAAATCATAACCTTTCACTAACTTTTTCTCTCTTGTCAGCAATAATGAGCACTGGCTACATACTTGCATGTAATATTTAGGTAAACTTCAGTCGGGCGTTGTATCTCAAGACTGTAATCCCAGCACTTTGGTAGGTGGAGGCAAGAGGGTTGCCTGAGCCCATGAGTTAGAGACCAGCCTGGGCAACTTGGTGAGACCTCGTCTCTACAGTAAATCAAAAAATTAGCTGGGCATGGTGGTGTGTGCCTGTAGTTCCATCTACTTGGAAGCTTGAGCTGGAAGGATTGCCTGAACCCAGCAGGTTGAGGCTGCAGTGGCCGTAAGCATGCCACTACAATCCAGCCTGGACAACAGTGAGACAGCTCATGAGTGACTGTTAATTTAGAAACAAAATAGAAATAAGCGACTCTGAGTGTAAACACTGTGAATCTAACTGTAATAACAGTTTAGAGCTGGTGGACATTCTACAGTAGGGCCTTGTACCTAATGCTGCTTAAAAGGCATTGAATTTTTTGGTTAGATAGGATCTTGATACATAACCCAATCAGGCCATCCAAAAATTTGGATGGCTAATTATGCCTCTTAATGTGTAAATCAGTATGTAACATGGTTCCTTTTCAGATTAACAAAAAGTTAGTGTTGTGCTGGTCAGAATCCTACATGTTTATTGTTCTTTGGCAAAGTTTATTGTCCCAGTGTTGTGCACATAGCTTTGTTTTTCCTTTTTGATAATATTGCATTGATAAAACGATTTTCTTTACTTCAGTTTTCTTACCTTTAAACTAATGATACTGGCCCTAATTGCCTTGAAAGATAGTTTTTAAAGTCCAGTGCCATAATATATGAAGGTATTGTGAATACTGCAAAGCACATAGAAATATAAAATGCATATTAGTTTTATTTTTGAAAAACTCAATCCTGATCAGTAGGCATGTGACATTTAAACAAGCCTTTAGAAAAATGCTAGGAAATGTAGTTTCTTGTTTTTTTTTAACTGATACACAGTTCCAAAAATACTGTTTCCACAAAGATATCCTCTCTTGGGGTCACCTATGTACTGTTACTCAGAGAACTAGAAGCTTTGGGTAACGGTCAGCAATGTGCTCTGCTTAGCTTCCCCAGTTCACAGAGTTCAACTGATTTTGTTCTTCCCAAGTTTATTCCCCAACAGAAGCTCCTAAGGGATGCTCACATGCCTTAGCGTGCACTGCCAGGCCCTCTGTCCTTTTGAGAATAGTCCAGAGCCACACGGCAGACCATTTGTGCTTGCTCTGGGGCCCAGCTCTTCTCCACTTGCTCCTTGACATCAGCATTAGGATGTACATTAGCATTTACCTCCTTCTCCCAAACTCTACCTTTAATTTTTTTTTTTTTTTTTTAGAATTTGTACTTTAGGACAGAGATATTTTTAAATAAATTATAATTAATTAAACACTTTATAAGACGATTTGTTCAGTTTTTGTTCACATGGGGAACTTATTTTAATTATTTGTCACTATCTTTTAATCAGGAGTAAGAACATTTGTTCCTAAGCCTGTTGCCACTACTTTGCAGTACATTGGTGGAGCTGCAGCCATCCTAGGCCTGGTGGCAATGGCCTCTGATGTGGAAGGGTTGTATGCAGCGGTCAAAGCTCTGGTTTGTGTGGTCAAGAGTAACCCACTAGCCAGCAAAGAGATGGAAAGAATCAAGGGCTACCAGGTTTGTAATCATGTAGCTTACCCTCACTTCACTCTGTACCAAAAAGTATTCTAATTTTCATTGTTATTCATGTCATTCCAAACTCTGGAAGAATTATATTATCCAAGTAAACTTAAAGAGCTATTAGTTTTTATTAAAGCTAACATATGTCACATGAGAATATGAGTTGTTTTCTTTGTTTTGATGTATTTTTTTTCTCCTATATCATCAGCTCTTACTTAATGAACCCTTGAATCAGGCTGTATTATTTCAATATAGCTTTGATACTTTTGAATGTGTTTTCAGAACAATGAATACTTTTTCATTTGGATGCTGTTTTTCTCTGTGGAAATGGGAATGAAACAAAATAGGGTCATTTTACCACTTCCTCAAAAGATGCCAGATCACTGATATATCCAGAGTGTTGCCTGGTCTCTTTGTCTCTATTCCTGTCCTCATACTACCATGTTACCTCCTCTACTCAGGAGGTGTGAAGGCCACTACACAAGTATGCCATTGCTCTTCCTGAAAACTGCCTGTACCAGAGTTAGGAAGAAAGTTACTTGTAAGAAGAAAAATTCTGGTTTGCAAAACTTTCAATATGATTATTGTAGCATTGTTTATCATGTAAAAAAATAGGAGCAGTCTAAATGTATAAGCATTAAAAGAGTGACTAATTATACCATAAGTATTCCCTAGACTATCATGCAAGCTTTTAAAATTGTAAATATAATGCCTATATTGCAAAAAAGAAAAGATCCTTTTATGTAGAAAAAAGAGTGCAAAATTGTATGCACATGATAGTAACCAATATTTAAATATTTATATGAGAATTGAAAGGATTTATGTTAAACTGAATATATTAATAATAGAGTGATAGAATTACTTTTTAAAAGATTTTTCTCAAATGTTATATTGTCATAATAAAAATTAAGAAATGGCTTCCAAGTCTTCAGGAATTCCTCTATGTTATATAGGATTTTCCAGTGTGTGTGTGTGTGTGTGTATATATAATAAATACATATGATGAGTTATCAACAGGCATTTGGTATTACTTTCTTATAGTTGCTGGCAATGCTGCTTAAGAAGAAACGTTCCCTTCTTAACAGCCACATCCTTCATCTAACTTTTTCTTTGGTGGGAACTGTTGATAGTGGACATGAGACCTCCATTATCCCAAATTCAACTGCTTTCCAGGATCTTCTTTGTGATTTTGATGTATGTATATAAACATATTTGGTAATTTATAATCAGTGACCCATTTCTTGATCTGCATGATTATGGAGTTAAACTATTTTATACCTAAGGTAAGTTTAGAGTTCTCTAGTTTGATGATGTTCATATTAATACCACTTAGCAAAATGTGAAAAGTAAGATAATGGTGGGGTTCCCTCTCTCCAGGGATATTCCATTTTACAAATATTTTAGAAGTGAAATGGTACAGTGCTTATACCCAGCTAGCTAATTGCTAGCTGTCACAATCCCCCTCGATGTCCAGGCCCTAGCTCTTCCTCATAACTGCTACAAGCTCCATTTTGTCAATTATAGAATCCCTCACAAACATACTATGTACCCTAATTGCTCTTTGAAACTGTATTTTCAAAGTGCATCAGCTGCCTCCTTCTAAATATAAGTCTGTGATGTCTACTCTGTTCTCAGTGTCCCCTCAGCTCTCAGTGGCATTTGGTGTAGCTGTCTCCCTCTTCTTTAGCTTATGCTTTTCTCACTAGCTTTCAGGCATCATTGTCCTGGTTCCTATGTCTTTCTTATAACTTTTTCTATCATTTTCTGGCTATGCAGTTTTTATTATGATCTATCAAGATATTCATCTTTACTTCTTCATATTTTCCTTTATGTATTGTTTCTTTCCTTTAAACTCTCGCCAGCTCCTGCTGTCTAGTCTGTGTGGAGCTGATTCTCAAATCTAAATCTCTGACCCTGACATCTGAATTCCAGAATTGTTTCTAACGTACTGCTCAACATTTCCATTTTTATGTCCCAGCAGCACCTTAACTGAACTTAACATTTCTCCCCAAATTTGTTTTTCCTTCTAACTTTCCTGTTTCTATTAATAGCATCACCATCCCCCTATTCACCAAGGCTTGAGATTGAAAAATCGGCTTCTTTCTTCCTCCCTTTCTGTAAACAATCTGGTATTCAGCCATATAGATTCTACTTATACATCTCACGTAGTCTGCCTTTTCTGCTTCTACTGCTGCATCTTAATCTAAGTCCTAATCAATACGCCTATCTACTGGTATACTTATCACTCTTGCCCCCTTTCTATCCTGTACACCTGTATGACCTCATTCTTTTGAAGGCATAATCATATCACTTATTCAAGAGCTACCAGAAATTTTATTCTCCTATACAGTAAAGTACACATCTATCAGCCTGGTATTCAAAGTTCTAAATACTCAGACCTCTTATTATTTTGGAAAGCAGTTACTGAGTTTGTTCTAGCCATGCACTATGTTAGTTACCAGGGGTGTGAAAGTAAAAGGCAGAAGCCATGTCTCACAGCATTTAATCTATTAGAAGAAAAAGACAAAGAAATAGAAAATTAGAAACCAGAGATAAAAGCATGCAGAAAGGATTATGGAAATATTAAGGTGACCTACCTAATGCAGCCTAACCTTGTTTTCATCTGGTAACTGACATTTAAATAAAGAATTATCTTCAGTTTTAGATCCCCGATTAAAGTATAAAATGCAAACATCATAAATTTAGTTGCTTAACAAATTTTGTCTTCATTTTAGGATACCTTGCTCACTTTGTGGCTTCGTATAGTATCCCTAATTACCCCAAGCTACAAGTAGTCTACAAATACCTGATTCACCCCATTTTTAGAACAGCCATTTGCCAAATGCAAGTAAAATAATGGGAATAGCATAAAAACATTTTTAGTGATTGTTCTAGAATTTATGATAGGTGCTTAAATCAATTTAGTCTGTCTTTAAAGAATATTACACATTGTAAATACCTTGCAATGAAATACTTGCATTTCTCCTTTTATATACATTTACTTCTATATGTTTATAATTCCCACAATAGATTGTTTTATTTTTGCATTAAATAATAAATTATTTTTAAAAGATATTTAAAAATTCTTTTATATTTTCCCACATATTTGCCCATTTAACATTTCTATAGGGCAGATCTGCTGCGCATGAATTCTCTTATCTGGAAAATTCTTCTATTTTTTTTCTTCCTTTTTGAAGTATATTTTTGCATAGAATAGAATTTTAGTTGACTTTCTATTCTTTTCACACTTTAACAATGTCAGTCATTCCATTGTCCTCTATACATTTCTTCTGCTTGGGTTTATTGATCTGTGAGTTAGTTTCTAATTTCCATCAGATTTGAAATATTTTAGCCATTACTTCTTCAACTGTTTTTCCTGCCACCCCTTACCTTTTTTTCCAGACACAAACTATACATATCTTAGGTTGCTTCATAATTGTCTCACAAATCACTAATGCACCACAGCTGGTTATTTCTGTTATTTTTTCCTATCCTTCATTTTGAATAGTTTCTGTTGTTATGTCTTCTAGCTTCCTGACTGTTTGTCTGCAGTTTCTAATCTGCTATTAATGCCATTCAATACATCTTTTTCATTTAGATATTTGATTTTCCATGTCTAGAGGTTTGTTTTGGGGCTTCGATTATCTTCCATTTCACTCATCATGTACATGTTTTTTGTTACTTTCTTTAGCATATGGAGCATATTTATAACAGCTTTTAAAAGCTTGATAATTCCATCATTTCTGTCATTTTTGGCCTAGTTATAATTAATATTTTTTCCTACAAATAAACAGTCTTATAAGGCTTTGCAAAGTAATAATATAAGTAAAACAAGTTCCATGTGCTGTATTGGTGTTTGTTGGATTGGCATTTGGGGTATTTTTTTTTTTAACCTTAAATATACTACTGTCTTTATTTTATTATAGGTTTGGCTCCATGCACCATATGAGCTTCATCTTTCCTTATTTGAACACTTCATTGAACTGCTCACAGAGTCCAGGTATTAGTTAATTAATACCCATGTAGCTGGTTGTTTAGTTACAGAAAAGGTGATAGAGAATACAGTGTATAAAATCTTTTCTCTCTTACAGTGAAGCTTCAAAGAATGCCAAATTAATGAGGGAATTCCAGTTAATCCCAAAGCTGCTACTGACTCTTCGAGATATGTCTTTATCCCAACCTACTATTGCTGCTATTAGTAACGTGCTGAGCTTCTTACTGCAAGGTTTTCCCAACAGCAATGATCTGCTCAGGTAGTGAAAACTTATGTATCTATCTTATATTAACTAATTTATTAACCAACAGGTTAAGATGAATAAGTTGAATGTAATTGGTTTCTATACCTGTGTGATGACACCTGTAACGTTGATGCAATTCAGGGTATTTGTGAGGCACAGAAAACCTGTGTCTTAGTATCTTGCATTTATGGAGTGAAGCTAATTGTTGCCACTAGTGAATAGTAGAATATTGGTGAGAAAAGATAGAAAATTAGCCCAATGAGGTTAATTGACCTGGACATGAAATGTTCAGTACAAGTATTCTTGGTCCCCAACCCTCTTCCCCAAGCTCTGCAAAAGCGCATGCACGCAGACACACACCCCCATAGTTGGCGTACCACCTCTGTTCTCTGTTTGGTTCTATCACTCAAACGGATGATCGTGTTTTATTGGTACATATTCAGACTTTTTACGTGATAATAGTATTATTTTGCTGACAGTGTGAATGTGGTTTAAGGCCTATTTATAGAGTGTCTATAGAAATGTTCTTATGTTCACACGATAATCCCCATTTTGGAAGATTTGGGGGATTATGAAAGGAAAGTAAGAAAAACAAACTACCCAATCAAGTAGAGACTTGCTTAAACTGGACTTGATCACCTCCCAGGTATCTCCAGTGAAGTCACACCATTTAATTAGTGTCCTCAGTAGACTAATCTTGAATATGTGTAGTTGGCAAATTACTCACATTTATATTCATTTACCTTGAAAACACGTTTTTTAACTTGACGACAAATTTAAAACTTAAGAATTATTTTGGATAATTATAATTTTCATCATCAACAATGTTTATTTAAAACATCCTGAAGAACTCAAATCACTCTATAAAAAAGATACCTGCACACGTATGTTTATCACAGCATTGTTCACAATAGCAAGATCATGGAATCAACCATGCTGTCCATCAAGAGGACTGGATTTAAAAAATGTGGTACATATACACAATGGAATATTACACAGCCATAAAAAAGAATAAAATCATGAATTTTGCAGCAAACTGGATGGAATTAGTATTTATAATACTGAGTGATCTCTCACAGAAACAAAGATCTGAGTATCACATGTTCTCACTCATAAGTGGACCTTGAACAACTATCATAAGGATTGACAGTGGCAGGGAACAATGGGGGCAGCAGGGAGGGGAAGGGGGGTGGGATTAATGGTAATCAATATCTGTCTGGGGACTGGGGGCGGCACACTTCATCAACAAGGAGGGTACTTGCACAATGCATATTTGTATACCTAACCCTTAACTGTACCCCACAATTTTAAAATAAAAAATGTTTTAAAAAAAATCTTAACATTATAATGATCACTTTGCTGAAATTATTACCAGAACCTACCAAAGTTTGTGTTTTTCCCTGACTTTACAAATTGAGAAACAAGACCCAGAGAAGTTAAGCTCTGGCCCTAGGTCATACGGCTAAGATGTGAATATGGCCAGGATATGTTTTTTCTCCTCCACATCCTTCTCTCCCAGGATTTCAATCTTATCTGTAAACCCAAGTTCTCAGTGAATCTGTAAAGCTAATGTTAGGACATTTTGATTTGTATCATGCTGTTTGGTTTTTTAAAACCATTTAGGTGTTAATACATTAAAGAATTAATATTTCTGGAGAACTATATTTTTAAAACATTATTGTATATAATGTTATTTGGGATGGTCCACAAGGAAACCAACCAAATATAATCACCTAACGATCTGTAAAAGACTAGTTAATGTAAGAAGTGCTATTTTGATTTTTATTTATTTTTTTGTTTCTTTGTACTTTGTTGTTTATTTGGGTATGGGGAAAAATAAAATCCATAAACTTTTTTTCCCTCTGTTTAAAGGTTTGGCCAGTTTATTTCTTCTACTTTGCCAACTTTTGCAGTTTGTGAGAAGTTTGTAGTTATGGAAATAAATAATGAAGAGAAGCTTGACAGAGAAGGTGAGTTGATTCTGGAGCTTGTAAACATAGTGGTCAGCTAATTATTATGCCCCTTTTTCTTCTGGTACAAACGATATCTGAATTATATGTGAAATATTATATAACTTTTATCTTCATCACTTTTTTTTGACCTTTTACTAATGTATTTGTCTTATATCAACCTATACAATACACAGAAGCATAGTGTTGCCTACAAAATTTAATAGGGTGTGAATTTTACTTTAAAAATAAGATCTTTCCTATTGTAGAGTATTCATACAAAGTGCCTTTAAACAGCAAACTCTGTAATTTGAACAGTATTTAATTTTGTAAAGTTTATATATATATATCTCTTCAGAAACACAATACTTGCTAAATTAAATCATATGTGTATTACTATTATTTCCCTTTCTTGTTAAATATGTAATAGTCACTGAGAGAAAGTGCATTTTACCAGAATCATTTTATGTAAGTGTAATATAAAAATAGTGTTGTAGGTTGCAAGTTCATGACAGGCACTTTTTTTTTTTCCACATTCCTCATTTGCATCGTATTTTCCCCTCTGTTTCTATATGTTTTCCTGTGTATATTCTAGGACAGGAGAGGTGCTTGGGAAGATTGCTCTCTGGAAAAGTATTTCTCTAGTCTCCATATTTATTTGCTTTCCATTGAGTTAAAAAAACCACAATGGTGTTGTAATTTTTTTTTCATTTAGAAAACTGTAGTAGGGATGTATACATTAGTAAATTTTTCTCTTGACCTGCCAAATTGATTAGATTGGTATTGTCATCATCACTTTATTGCTATTTGAAATAATGGGGAAAGTCAGAAGCACATTGCTATTTTTGTTAGTGTATGACACTTTATATTTATTTAATATGGTCTGAAAACAGTATTGAGTATAATGTAATGTTCCAGAAAAATATAAGTAAAAGAAGCTTATTCAAGATCATGACATTTACTGTATTGGAATCCAGCTAGTTTAAACCGTGTTTTTTTCAAGTAATGTACACAGTATTCAGGCTATACAACTAACCAAGAAAATGGCTTGCATAATGCAAAACAGGTACTCTAATAAATGTAAAATAATACACAGTAAATAGAATAAAAGGGTGGTATAGTATGGAGGAAAGCACAGTTTCAGTGGAAACAAGTTAATTTGGAAAATTCTTTCAGAGTTTACAGTCTTAAATTTTATTTAAAAATTGGATTAGACATAACTGGCATTGAGAAAAGAAGACATGAAGATTAAAAAGAATTTTAAATTTCTGTATGGATGGTCACTTTATTGTAGAAAAATGTAAAGGAAGTAGTTCTTAGAGCAATTTAGGTTGTATGGCATGCTTTTGGTAGGCAATTTGCAAATTTCCTGTCTATGCCTCTTAGCAGAAGAGTGGATCTTAAGTTCTCCTTGGTAGCAACGGATTTTTTTTATTTCATAGTGCATATAAAAGTTAGGTTTACACTATACTGCAGTCTGTTATGTGTGTAGTAGCATTGTCTTTAAAGTATTATGTCATTATATACCTTAATGTAGTTTGTTTTTTTGCATTTTTTTTTTTTGCTAAAACATGCTATGGATCATAAGAGCAATTCAGCAAATTATAGTCTTTTTGCTTGTATTGGATCTTGTCTCAACATTGATGGCTGCTGACTAATCACGGTCATGGTTATTAAAGGGTTAGGGTGGCTGTAGCAATTTCTTAAAGTAAGACAACAGTGGTTTTAAGTGATGGACATGCTACTTACCCTGATTTGATCATTACATACTATATATATGTATTAAAATGGCATACTGTATCCCACTGTTAACAGAAAAACCAAACTCTGTAAAGTCCTTTAAAGAGCTTTATTCTAAACCAATATGAGTGACTGTTGTCCAGGGAAACAGTCTCAGGAGTCCTGAGAAAGTGCACACAGTGCAGTCAGATGAGTTTGGTTTTACACGTTTCAGGCAGGAATTACATGCAAAGACATAATCAATATATGAAAGATGTACATTGGTTCGGCTTGAAAAGGTGGGACATCGTGAAGCAAGGGCTTACAGGCTATAGGTAGATTCAGAGATTCTTAAATTTGCAGCAGGCTAAAGGAATAAGACTCTGCCTAAAACTTAAGAGTCAGCCGAAAGGAATGGTTTTAAGTTAAGATAAGGAAACTATGTCGCAAAATTTATGGCTTCCAGGTGTGACTTCCCCACTGCCTTGCATAGCCTTAGGTTTTGTGTGTAATTTGGCAACTTATTGCTACTAAGAGGCTGTTTTAACATTAATGCTGGTCAGTTGTTACACTTAAACTCCCAAATGAGGTATGATGAGCCATGTCTGTACCATCATCTCCTCCTGTCATGGCCTGGAACTCAGAGCTTTTAGGTTTCTCCGGGTCCCCTTGGCCAAGGGGGTGGGGGTCTCTTCAGTCAGTGGGGGCTTAAGATTTTATTTTTAGTGGACAACATAAATATGTACAATTATTATGTGTCAATTAAAAATAATAAAAGCATCAGCACTGGCATGGGAGGAATAAAAACAAAATAATAATGATAAAAGCAAAAAACAATAATAAGACAGTGAAGTTTGCCACACCATTGACTCTTTACTTTATAAAAGATTTATCTGTAACACACAATATTATTTGATGGCATCTTACCCACAGTAGAACTTCTTTCAAAACTGGAGCCAATCCTCTCAAAATTTGTCACTGCTATGTCAACTAAGTTTATAGAATACTCTAAATCCTTTGTTGTCATTTCAACAGTGTTCACAGCATTTTTGCCAGAAGTAGATTCCATCTCAAGAAACCACTTTCTTTTGCTCATCTCTGAGATAAATGTTACTACCTCATGAGATTGCAGCAATTCAGTCACTTCTTTAGGCTTGACTTCTAATTCTAGTTTTTTTGCTATTTCCACCACATTTTCAGTTACTTCACCCGCTGACATCTTGAACCTCTCAAAGTCATCCAGGAGGGTTGAAATCAACTTCTTCCAGACTCCTGTTAATATTGATATTTAGACATCCTTCCAAAAATCATGAATGTTCTTAATGGCATCTAGAGAGGCACCTTTCCAGAAGATTTTCAGTTTACTTTGGCCAGATCTATCAGAGATATCACTGCGTATGGGAACTATATCCTTACAAATGTATTTCTTTTTTTTTTTTTTGAGTTGGAGTCTCATTCTCACCCAGACTGGAGTGCAGTGGCCGCTCCCGGCCACCACAGCCTCGACCTGCTGGGCTCCGCGATCCTTCCGCCTCAGCCTTCCGAGTAGCTGGAACTACAGGCGCGCGCTACCACACCCGGCTAATTTTTGATTTATTGTAGAGATGAGGTCTCGCCAAGTTGTCCAGGCGGGTCTCAAACCCACGGGCTCAGGCAATCCACTCACCTCGGCCTCCCAAAGTGCTAGGATTACAGGCTGAGCCACCGAGCCCAGCCTCAAATGTATTTCTTAAATATGGGCTGCAGAATGGAGGTTGTGTGAGCAAATGTAAAACACACCTCCATCAGAACTCTTGGGTCACCAGATGCATTGTCAGTGAGCAGTAATATTTTGAAAGGAATCTTTTTCTGAGCAGTGATTCTCAAGATATCTCAAGTGGTTTAAAATATTCAGTAAACCGTGCTGTTAAACAGAAATGCTATCATCCAGACTTTGTTGTTCCATTTGTAGCACACACAGTAGATTGAGCATAATTCTTAAGGGCCCTAGGATTTTCCAACTGGTAAGTGAGCATTGTCTTCAACTTAAAGTCACCAGCTCCATTAGCCCCTAGCAGGAGAGTCAGCCAGTCCTTGGAAGCTTTGGATTCAGGAATTAATTTCTCCTCTCTAGCTATGAAAGTCCTAGATGGATGGCATCTTCTTCCAGTAGGAGGCTATTGGAAATATCTGTTAAGAAGTCTACTAGAGACAGCTGTTGTTTAGTGTAGCCACCTTTATCAGTGATCTTAGACCTCCTGGGTAATTGGCTGTTGTTTCTCCCTCAGCACTTGCTGTTTCACCCTGCATTTTTATGTTCTGAAGACAGCTTCTTTCCTTAAACCTCATGAGCCAACTTCTGCTAGCTTCCAGCTTTTCTTCTACAGCTTCCTCACCTCTCTCAGCCTTCATAGAGGTGAAGCAAGTTAGGGCCTTACTTAAGGAGATGTTGGGACTGGTTTTCTATCTAGACCACTTAAATGATTCCAGAATCAGCAATAGGGCTGTTTGGCTTTCTTATCATTTTTGTGTTTGCTGGAGTAGCACTTTGGATTTTCTTCAAGAACTTTTTCTTTGCATTCACAAGTTGGCTGTTTAATGCAATTGGCCTATTTTGGGCCTGTCTGGGCTTTTGACATGGCTTCCTCACTAAGCTTAATCATTTCTAGCTTTTGATTTGAAGTGAAAGAGGAGTGACTATTCCTTTCATTTGAATACCTAGAGGCCATTGTAGGGTTAGTAATTGGCCTAATTTCAAATTATTCTGTCTCAGAAAATAGGGAGGCCTGAGGAAAGGAAGAGAGACAGACAGGAAATGGCCAGTTGGTGAAGCAGGCAGAACACAGTATTTATCAGTTAAGTTCACCATCTTATATGGATGCCACTGAACAATTTCAATAGTAACATCAAAGGTCACAGATCATCATAACAAATATAATAATGAAAAAGTTTGAAATATTGTGAGAATTACCAAAATGTGACATGGAAACACGGAGTGAGCACATGCTGTTGAAAAAATATGCTGTCAGCTTGCTGAATGTGCAGTTGCCACAGACCTTCAATTTGTTAGAAACACAGTACCTATAAAGTACAGTAAAGCAAAGTGCCTTAAAAGGAAGAATGCCTGTGAAGAACCTGGAGCTCTCCACAGGAGAGCTGGCCCTAGAACTCTGGGTCACTTATTATGCCCAGTTACATGTTCTTCCAGTACTATCCATTGAAAACCTCTGAGCTCTCTGTCCTTCTTCCTGTCTTTTTTGTGCATTTGTGTGCCTTCGCCTCTCTTCTATGCTGTTTATTTCTAACTTTTCTTTCTGGGTTAAATTTATTGAATATGTTTGTGCTTCCTGTTTTTAGTTTTTAACTCTGGTAGATGTAACTTTACCTTTCAAAAAGATTTTAACAATTAAGGATCTAAGAATTTGAGAGTCTATGGTGATTACTGTTTTTATTCATGTGGTCCTCATTTGATGACTTTCTGTTGGGGAGGCGAGGGAAATCTTAATGTAAAAAAAAGCTCACGGCCTCCATTGTCACTAGTTTAGAAAATGTCAAATACAAGTGAACAGTTTTCAGAGTCCTCAAGAGAAATAATTTAACTGACCCTTTTCTTTCTTTCTTTCTTTCTTTTTTTTTTTTTGAGTTGGAATCTCACTGTCACCCAAGCTGGAGTACAGTGGTATGCTCACAGCCACTGCAGCCTTGACTTGCTGGGCTCAGGCAGTCCTTCCACCTTAGCCTTCCACATAGCTGGAACTACAGGCTTGTGCCACCATGCCCAGCTAATTTTTTTATTTATTGTAGAGGCAAGATCTCACCAAATTGCGAGAGGCTGATCTCGAACCCCTGCTTAGGCAATCCTCTCTCCTCAGCCTCTCAAATTGCTGGGATTACAGGAGTGAGCCACTGTGCCTTGCCTGACCTTTTTTCTTATCCACTTTAGTAGAAAGTACTTCTAGAGTAAATGCTTCTTAAAATATATGTTTTTCAATGAGATTTCAGGGAATTATGCTGGATATTTTATTTTAGCTTATTTGCAAGGAGGATTTAATGTATTTATTTTTATTTTAGGAACTGAAGAGGAATTTGGAGGTCTTGTATCTGCTAATCTTATACTTTTGAGGAATAGACTTCTAGATATCTTGCTAAAACTAATTTATACATCTAAAGAAAAAACAAACATTAATTCGCAGTAAGTAAAACCTTTTCAGAACTGATCCTACTTGTTGCTATTACTAGTTAATTCATGCCAGGCAAAAGGAAGGAATTGCCACTGGCATTAAATAGATTTTTTTTTAAACCCTAAAATTTATAGTATATAAAGAACAAAACCTAGTCTTTTTTTTTTTTTTTAATTTGAGAGCCTATTCCCTGAAATTAATCATTTTTATTTTAATTAATCTGTCTTTGAATAGAGCCTGTGAAGAACTGGTGAAGACACTGGGTTTTGACTGGATCATGATGTTTATGGAAGAACACTTGCATTCCACCACAGTTACAGCTGCCATGAGGATCCTCGTGGTCCTACTCAGTAATCAGTCTATTCTCATCAAGTTTAAAGAAGGCCTCAGTGGTGGGGGATGGCTGGAGCAGACAGATTCTGTCCTAACTAATAAGATTGGGACTGTGTTAGGTATGGAGATTTTCTAGTCATCATCTCCCTGAAAATAAACTGTTGTGTTTGTAAATTTTACTTAAACTTATATTCTCCAGTTTACCCAATAACCATTTAAGAGTTACAGATTTTAATTAATAATGAAATGAAAAGCTTAGAAGATCTCAAATTGACTTTTTAAATTGAAAATCAAACTGAAGTCAGAAACAAGATACTAAGTTTGAAAACTAAGGTAATTCCTTAAGTTTTTTTTGTAGTATAGATCCCTTTTTTGATATTATAATTAGCAAATTGTCAGTAGAACTGAATTAATATTAATAGTAATCAGTTTTTTGATTGCTTACTCTGTTAGTTTCTAAACACTTGCCATGTAATAATTTATTCCATTTTCACAATAACTTTATGGGGTACAAATACCTTTGTACTCATTTTATAAATTAGAAAGCCAAGGTATGGGGTGAAATCACTTGCCATACAGCTAGGAAGTGTCAAAATTTGAATTTATTTCACTTAAATCCAAAGCCCATTCTTTTACCGTTATGCTATATTACCATCAGTGATTTAATCTCACTAATACTATAGCTATTTTCTTTTTTCTTTTTTTTTAAATTTTATTTTAAAGATGTGGGGGTCAATTCAGAATTAGGTATACAAGTGGTCATATAACTGAGCATCTATCTAATATTAGAAAATTACAGTTTCCTATGCTAGATTCATTTGAACTTATGTTTCCATTCATATTAGTGATCTTACTTTAGAAAATATGTATTTGAAAATAATGTTTTTATTGAAAAATACTGTCATTAAATTCTTACTATATTTTAAAAATACATTTGGCATGTAACACTGCATTTTCAAGTCATGTATAATTGTTGTATGTCTGCTCTTAAGAAGCTTTTATCCAGAATATCTATTTGCCCATGGGAGATGGGAAAATTGGAAATTAGAATTAATATGTATCTTATAGTTAAAAAAATGTAAGTATCAACATCTAGGAGCTGCCTGTACAACTTCTCAAACTGTCAAAGCAAGTTATAGGAAGACAGAGCTTTCAACATAATATTATTTTATTGTTATTTCCCATGTGAAAAATGTGGGAGGAAACTTTATATGTGACAAAGAAAAAATGGTACCATCTCCATGTAACTGTAAGATGATTTCAGAAGACGTTGTCTGTTTTAAAATATAAATTTTAAATTATCATTATTTATACTTACATGTTCAAAAAATAGATCACTACTTTCCCTAAACTGTGAGGAAGGATAGAATCTACAAATGTGATTATTTTAAACAGTTGAGTAGTGAGAAATTTAGCTCACTGACTTTGGTAATACCCTTTAGGAAATAAAAAATGAAAGGCACAATTGAATGTGAGCTCTGTCAAATATACAAGTTTTAAATGCTAATTGACAGACTGCTTCTTTTGAAGAGCACAAGCAGCAGTAGTAATAACATCTAAGATTTATAATACTACATTGTGGTTTGCAAAATTATTTCACATAGATCGTCTCACCTGTCCATGATTCTGGAGACAGGCATATATTTTATAGTATATAAATTTTTATTTTATAGAAAATAAGTTAAACCTAATAAATATAACTTAGGATTAAATTATCCAACTAGGAAATTATGATAAACTACATTATGTCACTTACCCAGCAGTAATAGTGTCTGAGGATCTGTTTTCTGACTGTTAGGCCTATGCTTTTTCTGTTTTACATCACTTCAGTAACATTGCAGAGAGGTGCTTTTACTGTATCTAACCTACCTGACTTCATGCCTTCCAGTTTGTTTTCATTCATCAATACCTGCTCGCATATTACACATGTTGCTCTGATTTCAAAAAAGAAATCTAAGTATTCAATTTAAATTTGATCCCATTTTTTAATTTCCCCTGAATGTCTATTTGACACATATATGTGTGTGTGTGTAGACAAGTGTGTGTATCATCTCATGTAAACTATCAAATACAATTCTATAATATATCATCTCATCTGATTGTATATCTCCTTAATCTGATGAGCAGCCTCTCATTTTTGGCTTTTTATTCACAGTTATTCATTTTTATCTATTTTTTAAATAAAAATATCTTTCATGTAGCTATATCTTGAGTCAGTAAAGCACTAATTTAGATTCTTGATTGTTTAAAGTATATTAAATACTCCTTAAAATTAATTACAGGGAAAAATAATGTGAAACTTTAGAGAGAAAAATGAGAATCCCAGTATTGGGGATTTTTTAGGACCTGCATTTTAATTTTTTTAAAAAGTTTTTATCTAATGTGTAAAATTGCACTTTATGTCTTTTGGTTTCTTTTTTACTTTTTATTTTTTAGAGACAGAGCTTGGTAAGTTGCCCAGGCTGGACTCAAACTTCTGGGCTCAAGCCATCCTCCTGAGTAGCTGGGATATCTTTTGATTTCTTTGAAGCTCAAAACACTTTTTATGCTTATAATTTTGTTTAGAATATACTATTTAAAAAAATCAACCCCATCTCTAATCCAACCAGTTTTTCAGAAATGTGGCAATGTCATTAACAAGAGCAAAAAAAAACCAACA
Organism: Tarsius wallacei; assembly: GCA_963574415.1. Taxonomy (NCBI): domain Eukaryota; kingdom Metazoa; phylum Chordata; class Mammalia; order Primates; family Tarsiidae; genus Tarsius; species Tarsius wallacei. The sequence continues at coordinate 54,322 of CAUYQG010046812.1, read as the reverse complement.
GTTTTACAGGCTATACAATAGACATCAAATCTCAAATCCTGGTGCCTCCACTCATGCTACCTTGTGACTTTGAACAGAGCTCATGTTGTCTATGTTATAAAAATGATCATGGGCCGAGCTTCGTGGCTCAGCCTGTAATCCCAGCACTTTGGGAGACTGAGGCAAAGGCTGAGCCCATGAGTTAGACCAGCCTGGGCAACTTGGCAAGACCTTGTCTCTACAATAAATCGAAAAATTAGCTGGGCATGGTAGCAGATGCCTGTAGTTCTGGCTACTTGGAAGACTGATGCAGAAAGATTGCCTGACCCCAGCAGGTTGACACTGGAGTGGCTGTGAATATGCCACTGCACTCTAGCCTGGGTGACAGAGTGAAATTCCAACTCAAAAAAAAAAAAGATCATAGCAATTTCTAACTCACATGTCGTTGTGATTAAGAAATGGGGTGATATATGAAAGAGCTTGGTAAATTGCTGTATAATTTTTTATTGCTTGTAAGAGCATACTTTAGAATATTAAATCACAGCAGTTGGTTAGGATAAAATATTTAAAAAGCAACCTAGACATAAATTTTTCTTTTATTATGTAAATTAATAATTGCAAATGTATACTTTGATTCCTTCCAGAAAACAAAACTGAAGAAAATATGTAAATATATATTTGAAATATAAATTGTTTCAGAGTGAAAAATCAATCTTTCATCTATTGATTGCTACTCACAAGTTTTCCATTGAAAATTTGGTCATCTCCACTGTGTACTAAGTACCTTACTAGGCTTGAGGAGGCAAAAGAACCAAATGTTTGGGATATAAAACAAAGGAAACAGAATTGGTAGAAACACTGATACTGTAAGCCACAGTTGATAAGCACTGACCAGCTCCTGAAAAGCTGGGTTTCCAGAGGGTCCTCTGGGTGTTTAGCCCCACCTGTAGATGGCTGTAGCCTCATGGGTTTGGGTTTGTCATCCTGCTACCTGGTACCTTCTACCAATTGAAGCTTTGTGGAAGGCAAGATTGTCTTGCTTATTCATTTAGTCTTGTCTCCAAATTCATAGGAAACTTAAGGAAGCTTGGGTATCATGATTTTCAGGACAAATTAATTGTATTAACTATATCATAGCAAGTATATTTTTAAGTTGTATTTTTGTAGCACCCTAAATTTTGGCTATATTTTAGATTTCACTTTTTTCTTAGGAAAGTAAAAGCAGGAACATTAGAACTCTTCTGCGATCATATTTTATTAAGTAGAAATTATGTCATCTTAAGAAGCATTTTTAAACTCTTATATCTGATTGTCGCAACTATGTTTCAAAACTTGTTTCTTAATGGAGAGTCTTGCCAGAGTCAAGCAGATGGTAAAGTAAAAGTTTTGACAGAAAGTTAATTCAACAATTGATTATTTAATTGCCAATAGTATGAATGTGCTGGATAGAAATGTTAGATTTACTGAATGACTCCTGTCTTTGTTCCTGCAGCATGGTTATCAGTTGCTAACTTTGTACTTATTGTTATATCTCCTCTTCTCTTAGGATTCAATGTTGGCAGGAGTGCTGGTGGGAGATCCACTGTCAGGGAGATTAACCGGGATGCTTGTCATTTTCCTGGTTTTCCAGTCCTTCAGTCATTCCTTCCTAAACACACTAATGTCCCTGCCCTCTATTTTCTCCTCATGGCATTGTTTCTGCAGCAGCCAGTTAGTGAGCTGCCTGAGAACCTGCAGGTCAGTGTGCCTGTCGTCAGCTGCCGATGTAAGCAGGGTTGCCAGGTAGGAATTATCTAGTAAGGTGTAAGTGTAATTGTGTATTCCAAAGAATCACCGCAGGGTAATGGGTAATTGCAGTGAAACCGACTGTTGATTCCATCACTTTTCTCATATTTAAGGTTTGATTTGGGACAGAAACGTCTAAAAATACCATAGAAAATTTTTCCAAAAAAGAAGTCCTTTTTCCTTGTTTGGATATTTTTCTATATGACTGCTCTAAATGATAGATTTTGGATGATATTTTAATGGTGATCTAATAAATTATTTTATGATGTGATTTTTATCTAGGAATATACTTTCATGTCCATAAAATAAAAAATGAAAATAGCAGTTTGAATATCATAAGTTCATTGAGTGGGTGTGACAGGATTCTCAGTGCAAGTTCTGATTAGGAAAAAAAAAATTAATTACTTAGTGATCAGTACGATCTACATTAGGAAAATAGTAAGACTTTACTTCTAATTGAAGATTGGTAAGGATGTTTAGATACAGCTTGTTTGTGGCACTACAGAGACTTAGGAATTTAGCTTTAAAATCAACTATGCTTCCATCCTAATGCCAAATACTGTTCAAATCTATTCTGGTAGCTGACAAAACCTTTTAAGTGAAAACACTGAGCCTGTGCCATTACATTAAATCAAGATACAAATTCATGCTTAGCAGAATTTTGTTAGTTATGCAATTTTTCAAAATATACATAACACCATGGTCTAAAGTATTATATAAAACTGCTTTGAATAAATCTTCTCAAATTAATTTTTATTTTGTCAGATCTTATGTGTAAATTATATGAAATTGAAGTAGAACATGGCTGAGAATGGAAGAAGTTAGTTCAGTGTACTTTTTAAAAAGATCTTGCTTAAAACCATCAGTTCTATACTTTTATCTCATGGCTATTTAGCATATATTTTATTTTTCTTTGTTTTCTTTAGAAAATAAGTAGAAAGCAATATTTTTAACATAGACACCTAGGACAGGATGCAGAATGATACATAGTAATTTTTTATGTGTAAAAATAAGTTTTGAAATGTAGACTAAAGGAGAACCAGTTCCTTATCATTGCTCACCTTAAAAACAACAAAAAACTAGTTTCAAAGAAATTATAGAATATTAGAACTTAATGAGGGTGTCTACTGGAAAAAATGAATAGCAAATAACCTTGGATCATTTTCACCTCTGCAGTTTGATTTGGATTCTATTTGGACATTTATCTTTGGAGTTCCTGCCTCCAGTGGAACTGTGGTCTCTTCTATTCATAATGTGTGTACAGAAGCTGCTTTTTTATTATTGGGAATGCTTCGCAGCATGCTGAATTCAGTAAGTAAACAAGATGCTAGGACCTCTTGTCGTACTTCCTCCCATCTGTGATTTTGTAAATAGAGGAATTTTTCAGTAACCTAGCTGTTGATTTGCTATATGATCTTTGGAACCTCAGGCTCTGTTTTATTATCTCTAATAAAAGGATGTACTGTGCAGTTAATACCATGGACTCTGGAGTCCTGCCTCAATTCAAATCCCACTTCCAGTACTTCGGACATACTAATCTCAGATGTGTCTCAGTTTCCTCATATTTAAAATGCTGTGATAATAGAATTTATTTCATAGGGATTTTTGTGAGCATTTAATCAGTTAGTTTTATGTGTATACACATAAAGCACTTATAAGACTGCCTGGTATATGGTAAGTGCTTCACAAGTATTAACTGATATTATTAATGTAATAAAATATATATTACAATGTATACATATAATGAGCATAGATTTTAATATAGATTATCACAGTAATGTTATTTGAACTTAAAATCACTTCCATTATAGAAATTTAAAATGTTCACAGTGAAAGTCTTATTTAAGCCGGGCTCGGTGGCTCAGCCTGTAATCCCGCGCCTTTGGGAGGCTGAGGTGAGTGGATTGCCTGAGCCCGCGGGTTCGAAACCCACCTGGGCAAGCAAGACCTCATCTCTACAATAAATCAAAAAATCAGCCGGGCGTGGTAGCGCGCACCTGTAGTTCCGGCTACTGGGAAGGCTGAGGCGGAAGGATCGCCGGAGCCCAGCAGGTCGAGGCTGCGGTGGCCGGGAGCAGCCACTGCACTCCAGTCTGGGCGACAGAGTGAGACTCCAACTCAAAAAAAAAAAAAGAAAGTCTTATTTAATTTTGTTTTTGCTTTCCTCCTGATTATGTTAGATGATAAAGAATTGAAAGAGTAAATGCCAGAATTTATGTTCCTGTCTATCTTATGGGAATAATATGACTTGTGATTTAATTTGTTTGTACAATTTAGGATTGTATTGTAGAAGGAAATACTAGCTTAGACTCCTGAATTACATGTACCCGACAATCTAATTTTAGTAAAAACCATTGTTATGTCACTTAGAACAGAATCATTAAGTGTATTAATTTAGAATGCTTTCGGATTTTTGTTTTGGTGCCTTTTCATGAACAAATATAAAAATTTATGTTTAAAAAAAAGTCACCCTCTGGGCTGGTATCAGAAGACATACATTGTTCAAATATATAGTATTCTTTTTATATATATATATTTTTTCTCATCATTGTTATTGTCGTTGCTACATGATGCTTAAGTGTGAGACTCAGAAGGGTGAAGTAACTGCCCATCTTTTATTTAACTCCTAAATCTCTGGCATGATTCACAGTGGGTCCAGATTGATGATAACACAGCCACTGTTCATACCAACAATACTCACGTTAATAATGCTGTGTAATCAAAACCACTGATTCTAGTTAGCTGAACTGTGAGTGATCCAGAAAATGGACAAAGATCTCATCAGTTTCTAAGAGATTGTTTTTGTTTTAGCTAATTTCTGTGTTTGTTTGCCTCTGTGCATGTATGTTTGCTTGTTTGGTTTATAGAGTTCTGGACCATCAGTATATCCAGCCTTATAATAGTGAGTAATGGATTTTTAAAGTAATCGTAGCACTGTCATTTACTCTAACATAGCTTTTCTCCTTGTGTCCTTGTGACAGCCTTGGCAATCAGAAGAAGAGGGCTCTTGGCTCCGAGAATATCCTGTGACCCTGATGCAATTCTTCAGATACTTGTATCACAACGTTCCGGACCTCGCATCTATGTGGATGAGCCCTGACTTCCTGTGTGCACTAGCAGCTACAGTCTTCCCCTTCAATATCCGCCCTTACTCAGAGATGGTAGGAAGGGGAGGAAAATGCCAGAACTGGCATTAGTCTTTAAATCGCTGGCAGATAGCTTTTTGTCAATGTTTGATGCTTCTGATGAACTTAAAGTTTCATAACTTTCTATACCTCCTCTTACATCATTGTCTGGTGTCCTCAGCTCCCCACATTTTCCTTCTTCTTTCCTCTAAAATAACAGAAAACTCTACTTCCTTTTTTTCACCCACCATATTTTTGTAAGTCCCTTGTTACTAACTTCCGTCTCCAAGTAGTTGATCCATTTCTTATTTTATGTGATGATAGCTGCATAGTTGTAAAATGTGTTTTTCAAGTAATAGAACTCTAGCCTGACTAAATTTGTTTCTTTTTTATCTTAGGAATTAGGTATTTGCTGAATTTGATCCTTACAAATGAATTTTAGGGTTGAAAGTATATGTTGTTCAACTTTTCTTAATCCATTCAATATTTTTTTTCTTATTTTGTGCTAATTTAATTGAAATTTATGAGAATATAATTATATGTTGTGTAGATACTTATTTTGTCCTTTATTTTATTTTATTTATTTATTTTTAATTGGCATCTCACTCTGTACTCCAAGCTGAAGTACAGTGGCATGACCACAGCTCACTGCAGCCTCAACCTTCTGGGCTCAGGCAATCCTTCCACCTCAGCATCCCAAGTAACTGGTACTACAGGCACGTGCCACTGTACTTGTCTAATTTTTTTTCATTTTTTGTAAAAATGAGATCTTACTATGTTGCCCAGGCTGATTTCAAACTCCTGGGCTCAAGCAACTCGCCTGCCTCAGCCTCAATGGAATTACAGGCATGAGCCATCATACCCAGCTGCTTTTGTCCTTTAAAACAGGTATAAAAGGTAGTTACTCCTCCATAGTATTTTAGAATTTCATGATGTTTCTTCCACCATAGACTCAAGGGTCTTGGACAAATGACCTTCTTCACACTAATTTTTCTACATGTATAAAGACAAAATACCCATTCTTAAAATTGTGGGGATTTTTAGGAGAAAGATAAGTTTACCACATACCCTTAATATCCCAGCTTGTTTAAAATTTTATAATCCTCATTTTTGGTAGAAACTGACCCTCAATAATATCTCAATGTCTTTTCCTTGTCAGCATCTTATCTGTCTACTAGTCTGTCTTTCTCTCTCGATTCAAAATTGGCACTAGTTCTGTTGTTTTGTTTATTTATTTGGATTTTTTTTAACCTACAGATTTTTATCTGAAATTTTGTGATATTTGACTTTTCAGTAGGTAGATTTCAAGTATGCCAATATGGTTATCATTTTATTATTCTGTTTATTTTAAGTGCAGTTAGCCACAACAGACATATAATTCAACATAAAGCTGATACATCCATCGTTTATGGACAGTCAGAAAGACCATATGCTCATGACATATGGTGCCGGATTACTACCTTGAAAGCAAGGGTCAAGTAAAGCAGAGTGAAAGAATGTGCTGAATAGCTCATTAGGTGGCAAATGCTGAAAAACATACTGCTGCTGCTACAATTTTATTTTTAGGAAACTCGGAAGTAAAAGTGTCAAGTAAAATCTGATGTGATTACTGTATCTTTCCCCATGATTTTACCAGGTGACTGATCTTGATGATGAAGTTGGGTCTCCAGCAGAAGAGTTTAAAGCATTTGCAGCAGACACAGGGATGAACAGGAGCCAGTCAGAGTACTGCAACGTTGGCACCAAGACGTACCTGACGAATCACCCAGCAAAAAAGTTCGTTTTTGACTTCATGAGAGTTTTAATAATAGACAACCTCTGTCTTACCCCTGCCAGCAAGCAGACTCCACTAATTGACCTTTTGTTGGAGGTAAAGACAAAGAAATATGTTTCCATCTCTTTTGCATTGCTTTTGTAATGAAAACACTAGTAACCAGGCACTTTCTATGCCACTGATTTCTAATTCTTCTGGGTAGGTGTAAATGGAACATGTCATGGGCTCTGGAAAGTTTTTAACCCCATGTGTGCTTCAGACCCCGTCAGTGTGTCCTTCTTTCCATGCTCTCTAGCATGTCTTTAATTCAATCACCTTTTTGCTAGGAAATTGCAAACTTTTCTGAGAAGAGCCAAGTAGGGAATATTTTAGATGTTGTATGGCCACACAGTCTTTATCACAACTATATCACCTGTGCAGCTAGAAAGCAGCCATGGACAGTTCATAAAGGAATGAGCATGGCTGTGTTCCCATAAAACTTTATCTACAAAAACAGGCACAGGATGTATTTCGTCCATAGGCCATGGTATGCCAAGCCCTTCCCTAGACATGGACGACACGTGATGGCGTTGTCTCCTTACTTCATAACTTCCAACTTCAATTCCACTTACCCATCATTGCCAGGTGTTACTGCTGTCAGTATCCTGTGCAGCTTAAGACATGGTGTATTGCATGCAGTAGTTGTCTAATATACCTTTGTTGAATTTCCCCCAAAGCAGCAAACCTCTAGGTTGCCTGCCCATTCTCCTGATGAGTGATATGAATCAGCTAATGAATCAGAAAATGAGAGTGGCTCTGACTTAAGTGTCCTCACTATTGACTCTAGCAATCAGCTGTCCCTGAAAACATTTTTTAAATGTTTACCTAGAAAAATCTCAGGAGAAAAATAAAAGATCACGAGAGGAAATGTAATACTATATAGTTGCTCATTCATGATTATTTTGGCCAGTTCATATAAAAAGGGTCAAGCACTACATGCCAGGGACTCTGAAAACAACATGGTTTATGGATGATTCAGTTGGGCAGAACACTCCTTTTCTCTCTGAGGAACGTCCTATGTGTTCTCAGCAGTTTGACAACCTTGAACCTGAGCTTTCTCTGCTCCCTCTAGTGGCTAATACAGTTAACTTTTTAATTGCAACCTGTAAACCACAAATATTTATCTTATTTTTGTGAAATTATCTCAGTATAATTTCACTGATGTAATTTGGATACCAGTCATACTAAGCATTTTATTCAGGACCACAGTGTGAAACAGTGGTAGAAAAATAATTGGTTGTATCAGTAATACATGTGATAGCATTACAAAGCATGCCTAGTAGAGCTTGTCCCTTTTGGAAACTTTAAAAAGCTCTAAGAAGAAATTTGGCCTATAAATTAGTTTATAGGATAAAATTTTGAAGCATTTTATGAAGAAGTGAAATAGCAATCATAAAATAACAAGATAAAGTTCAGAAGTGATGTGGATGAGAAAGCACAACTGAGCAAAAGATAAAATAAAATGCACATGTGGAAAGATAAAGCATGCGTAGGAATATCCAGTGACAGCATTTGCAAGCTGGTAGGAATCTGAACAGCTAATTAATTAATCATTGATAAATTATATAATTGTCTTTCATTTTTATTTTTTGTATTTTTTTTTAATGGAAGGGTTTGATATATATAACCCAGCATTAATCTTGTGGTAAGGTTCTCATTGTTGGGGCCTGAATTTGCCTTACAGTAAAATTGTGCCTAACTGTACTACAGAGTGGGATCAGGGTTCAGGGAAAAGTTTCAGCCAGGTGCAGTGGCTCACGCCTATAATCCCAGCACTTTGGGAGGTGGACACGAGAGGATTGCCTGAGCCTGTGAGTTTGAGACCAGCCTAGGCAACATGGTGAGACCTCGTTTTTACAATAAATCAAAAAATAATTAGCTGGGTGTAGTGGCACATGCCTGTACTTCTGCTGCTTGGAAGTCTGAGGTGGAAGGATCACCTGAGCCTAGCAGCTCAAGGCTGCGGTGGCCATGAGTGTGCCACTGCACTCTAGCCTGGATGACAGAGTGAGACTCCAACTCAAAAAAAAAGAAAAAGAAAAATCACAGTTTCCAGGAACCTATCAATGACCTTGAGGACTTACTGTATTTTTGAATCATTTAACGTAAAAGACAACCCTGGTGATTCCCAAACAGGGAGATATAATACCACCTAATAAAAAAGGATAGAAATTAGCTTTTAAAAGTTATTACTTTGAAGAACTTCAAACCTAATACACACATGCAGAATACATATGCAAACAATATTTGTTAAAAGTGTTAGTAATGTTCCATGTCTTTCTATGGAGACATGATTTTGAGTGCTATGATTATGAAGTCTTTATCCATGAAGAGATTCAAGAAGAGAATTATCTTATATATTTACCACACTAAGGAAAAGGCTTGAGCCAGTTGATTTTTAGTCCAGTAAACATGAACCAGGCCATCTTCAGTCTAGTAAATATTAGAATTTCATCATAAAGTATCTACTTTTTTGGTTATATCCACAGAAGAACATGTGAAGTTATCCTTTTTAGCAGATTTTAATGCATATAGACTAGCTTGTGTGTGATGCTGAGGTCAAATACCAGGGAGGCAGTGTGATCTGGTTGAAAAACCATGGGTTTGGGAGTAAGACATGCCTGGGTTTAAATTCTGGCCCTCTTGTTTATTATTAAAGCATTTAGTTTTCCCAAGCTAAATTCATTCTCTGGGGATAATATTATTTACTGTCTCCTCTGCAATATGGTTATAAGGGTTAAATATATGTACACCACCCAGCAAGAAGCGTGTTGAGTGATTAAATGTATACTAAGCATAGCTCTGTGACTTCGGCCAAGTTCAATTTTCTTCATCCCCTACAGTTTCCACATCTGTAAAATAATATAAAAATGGAATCTGTCTCTGAGAATTATTATGAGAATTGGATAGGATACCATTTAATATTCAAAATGCAGTGCCTGGCACTTAAGACATACTCAACAACTTGATTAAGTGGCCTGTGTTGGATTCCACAAGGGTGTCTAGGGACTCCGCTCTCAGTTCCTGCTTGTCCTCTGCTATCACCACCAGACCTCTCACAGGGCCAAATGGATTTGCTGCAAATGAATAGGACTGTGGCAGTGGAAAGAAAGTACATGAGAACAGGTCAGAAAGTCTTTGTGTGCACCTGGAGGTAAAGATACTGAAACTGAGGGGTCTCGGCTGGAGTGCACATGTGTCTCCATGAGCAGTGTGCTGTGGTCTAGGCATTCGCAACACTCTGTTTCAGCCATCTTCTACAAGAGTCCCCCGCTGTCATACATCAGAGTAAAACCCACCCTGAGTGATTGCAGGGAAACAAACAAGCAAAAAACAGTGGCAAAAGTAGATAAAGAGAGCTCAACAGTATCTCAGAGAAGAGAAATCCTACAAGAGAAAGCCTGTAATCAGAACCAAAAGCTCAAAATTCTCTTCTTTAAAGTCCCCTGGCCCATTACAGAAGCAGGACAGAATACCAAAGGCCTTCCTCCCAGAGCCATGGTGCTCTCTCCCATGGTAGCAGGTACCTGTGAGCTGTCTGGCCTGCATGTGAGACATGAAGATTCTGCATGGTGGCCCCAGGACCTTGAAAAGGGGGCTGATCCTTAGAAGATGGATACAGTTGCTGACTCCACTCTTTGCACCAGGAAGACAGATCTGATAGCCAGAGGACAGAGCACATCCCCTTGCTTACCCTGTCTTCCTTCTAGTTGTCTGATGTGACAACCAGTAATCTAAAAGAATTATGAACAGCTTGTCGCCTGCACTCTGCAGAGTTGCTCTTGTGCACTTGTTAACTTCGATGTGGAGATTTTAGTACCTCATTTAGTTAAGATTTAATAAACTCTACTCATTACTTCTCCCATTAACTACTTTGAGTTGATTATGATTCTAAAAGAGTACTGTTGTCTTCAGATACTTTTACTTCATCCTGTGAATGGAGAGCCTCATCCTTAGTTAGTTCTGATCACTCAAGCTGTTGGATAAAATGGTCTCTGATCTCATAATAAGAAAATCTTTGTGGAACTGTCAGTCTGCTATTACCCACTTAAAACTCCTCACTTTCTCTTCAGTTGACAGGGGCGAAACTCTCGATGTAATATCAGCATGAGAGGACTAGTCAGACCTTGGTCACAAGTCTGCTCACCATTATATTAATCTGTTTAACTATACAGGAAAATGTGTTAAGACTAAAAACAATAAGAGATGTTCTTCACTTTTTCCCAGTTAGTGTATTGGCAAACCAAAGTCCTAAGCACCAGTATTCTATTACGAGACCCGTATTTTATCATTTTAAAACAAAATAAATGTCTTATCATTAGTTTTTTTAAATGTTCATGACAACGTAAGCTATTGGTTTTTGAATCCTTAAGTTTTAGTGTCTTAATCTCAGCATAGAACTCAAGATTTTTTTTTTAAAGCAGGATTTATTGAGCGGACAGAAAAACTCCCAGAGTGGGCGGGGACCCAAAGGGTTACCCAGAACTCAAGATTTTAACTGCTCCTTTAAAACCTTTAATGGAGACTGGGCGCAGTGGCTCAAGCCTGTAATCCCAGCACTTTGGGAGGTGGAGGTAAGGATTGTCTGAGCTCAAGGGTTCAAGACCAGCCTGGGCAACTTGGCAAGACCTTGTCTCTACAATAAATCAAAAAACTTAGCCGGATGTGGTAGCATGCGCCTGTAGTTCTAGCTGCTTGGAAGACTGAGGTGGAAGGATCACGTGAGGTCAGCAGTTTGAGGCTGTAGCGGCCATGAGCGTGCCACTGGCAGCCTGGGCAACAAAGTGAGACTCTCTTTAAAAAAAAAAAAACAAAAAAAAAAACCTTTAATGGGACCACCTTGAAAATCAGAATAGAAAGAAAAATAGTATTCTAAAAGCCCACTTTTGGAACATGGTCATAAACATAGTCCTGGATCTTTTTATGCAAGAATAAATAGGTTCTTTCAATTTACTTTGCAAAGAATCAATACTATACCTGAATCTTAAACATACAGATTTATTTTTTTAAAAAAAACCTCATGACAGCTTATAACATTGTTCCCTATCCAACTCCTATCAAAGGCCTCTGCTAACACTACTGGCATTTAAGAAAGATAACAAAAGGATCTTTCCTACCTCTCATCTCTGTGTTCCCAGTGCATTGCCACTTACTACATTAGATACTTGAAAGTTATGTGCCTGGGTTGTCATACCCAAACTACCAATAGAAATACTGTCAGAGAACTGTAGTTTAACTTTGTGCCCTGAGCTTTTATTCAAGATAATTTTTAAAATTGTCTTTATACTGTATAAAACTTAATATTCATACCGCTGATAGTGTTGTTTGTTGTCCTCCTTACAAAAACCCACAGAGAACATTCTCTCTCAGAACAGTTTTAGGAAAACATGTATCCTTGCTGACAGTCTAGTATGGTTCTTTTGTTTGTTTTTAAGTGACAAGGTCTCGCTATATTGCCTGGGCTGAACTCCACTGCTTGGGTTCAAGTGTTCTTCCCACCTCAGCCTCCTGAGTAGCTGAGACTACAGGTGCAAGCCACTGTGCCTGGCTCATTTGGTGTATTTCTTTTTGAGGACAACAATTTTGTAAACTGTATTTTTTCCTCTTTATTGACATCTATGAAGTTCCAAGCTAAATTGTGTGCTTGATTAGTTTTTTGTTATAAATATTTCCCTCCCAATACATACCCAGTTGACGACTAGACTCTAGAGCTTTTGTATTTGTATTAATGGCTTTATTATTTATTGTATCTGCATTTTATTATAAACTGCCAGATCGCTTTTGGAAGTCCAGTATAATAATAGATTATCACATATTTACCAAATGCTCATGGGTTTAGAATACTATTTTTGGAAGAATGGATTCAAAAGATGATGGTGTTTCACCTTTGCTTTGAATTTTAAGCAAAGAAAAATATGTAGTAAGAAAAATATGAGAAAGATAATAAGCATATATACCATCTCTCATGTCATACTTTTTATTTTACCAGTAGAATCTTTTTAACCTTTTTAGTACATTTGGTAATGTAAATACGGTTTAGCTTCATATCTTTGTTTAGTTTAGTTGGTTTGGTTTCTAATTCTAAATCTTGTTGATTAGGCTTCCCCTGAAAGATCGACAAGAACGCAGCAAAAGGAATTTCAGACTTACATTTTGGATAGTGTGATGGACCACTTGCTCGCAGCTGATGTGTTATTGGGTAAGTCAATGTTTTGTTTTATTAAAGCTATAATCATGTTCCTTTTCTGTCTAAATACCAAGTATATCTTCTTTTTAGCATCTCCTCCCTCTTCCTTTTTTGTCTACCTCCTTGTACCCAACATTGTATTTATGAGCTTTATCCACATTGTTGTGTGTAGCAGGAGTCTGTTTACTTTCAGTTCTACGCAGTATTTTATCATATGAATATACAAGTTTATTCATTTCACTGTTGATGGACATATGGAAGTTTCCAGTTTAAGATCATTTTAAATAAAGCTGCTATAAACGTTTTTGTTTCTATGGACCACATATGTATGCAATATTTGTACATATCTATTGAGTGTATGTCTATGAGTAGAATTGTTGGGTCATAGGTTTGTGTGTTATTTTTTACAATGGCTTCCAGGACATAAAGTCAAAACACATTGAAATATGTTTTTTTCTGTGTGGCTGTATTTAATTACAATAAAAATATGAATCTTCATGCATTTATAGTGAAAGCAACATTTACATATTTTAAAGGAAGAATTTATAGGAGAAGGAAAAATTATAGTTTAGTGTGTTCTATATAATACTTTGAGTTTCTAGTGATAGTATTTTTCATACAAGCTCTGTGCTATTATTTTTCCAAAGTAAATTTGCTATGAATTCTTTAACATTGTCTTAAAATGCATCTGTGCACTCTCAAAGCTAAGTGTCCGTTCACAGTTTTGTACTTGTTCTTGTCAGCTGAGATCAATCATACTACATAAAGACACAAAATGAAGAGTTTTGCTTAATGGGGCAATTTAGAGTTTGATGGAAACAATAATTGCCTGCAGTGGAGCCTCCAGAGTACAAACAAGGGGCTTAGAGGGGGCATTCTGGTCAGGAGGAGGGCTAGGAGGATTCTCTCAAAGCGGTATGTGTATATAGCAAGCACACTGAGGACGCTGGGTGGCTTTAAAAAGAAACAGAGCTGATGGTAATTATGGAGGGGGCTAACCACACCCCTTGGCACCACCACCATTGATTATACTTTATTTTTCACAATTTTTCTCAAGTTCTCTGCTGCCCCTATTATTTCATTGCTAGTAAAGCTATACTCAGAAATAGAGTTTTGTTTAATGGCTTGTTTTACCCTTTATTACTTATACAGAATCCATTTATAGCTAATAAATTGACCCTTTTTTGCTCAAGTAGAGATCACTTGTGACTGACAGTTAAGTCGAAAAACTCTTTGCTTATCACTATCTGTGTTTAGGCAATAGGAGCTTTTACAGGTAGTGTCAATCCATAACACTCTTATCCTGCTGAAGTTATTTCTTCCAGTATTTATCCTGATGTCTCGCCTTGAATGTAATTTTCTTGTAGTCATACATAAGAGCTAGTAGTCATATTTCTAAATGTTACAGATAACCTTATTTTTCCGTAGTCTGATTTCTTTGAGAGTCTGGTTTTGTGCTGGTAGATATCAGATTCTTAGACATTGTTTTTTCCTACTGGAATTTAGGAGAAGATGCATCTCTGCCTATTACCAGTGGAGGAAGCTACCAGGTATTAGTGAACAATGTGTTTTATTTCACACAACGTGTGGTGGACAAGCTTTGGCAAGGCATGTTCAACAAAGAATCTAAACTTCTTATAGATTTTATAATTCAACTAATTGCACAGGTAATTCATTGTCACTGTTAGTTGTAGAGTACATGTTTTCCTGTTGAAAAACTTTCTTATGGTGTCAAAATTTTTGGAATTTAGTGTAACTAATAAGATAATGAATGATAACTTTTAATATAAAGCTAAACTTATTAAAAGTGAATAAACTTTTACTTTTAACCCCTCTCCTGTTACCAATAGCCTGATGCCCATGTGACCCATGTAAAGTTGCCTGGTTCTCTGTAGCTGTGGTCTTTCAGCTCCCCACTGGGATTATTCATTGCTACCCAGACAGATTTAAATACCTTAAGTTAATACAATTTGATAGGTTTTTATAGTATACCACATCAGCATGTAAAGGCTTAAAGAGCATGAAGAGTTGATATTATTAAAGGAGTATTCTTGGCCAGGCACAGTAGCTCTTGCCTGTAATCCCAACACTTTGGGAGGCCAAGGTGGAAGGATTGCTTGACTACAGGAGTTCAAGGTTACAATGAGCTATGATCATGCCACTGCACTCCAGGCTGGGCAACAGAACAAGACCATGTCTCCAAAAAATAAAAATAAAAAATTTAAAGACAAAAAAAAATAAAGGAATATTCTCTTCTTATCAATTGAATATTTAGAGAGTCAATTTTAGTCCATATGCCTTTGAAGTTGTCAGTTTTCTTGCATGTTCCCAGTACTTTCAACTAAGGCATACTGACCTGGTTTGCCACAAATGATTAGTCTTATTCAACAAGTAATGTAGAAAGTAGGAAATACTGTTACCATGTTTTATTAGCATGAAGTGAAGGTGAATTAATTCTCTCATGTCACCCAATAATTTTTTAGGAGGTATATTTGTATTTAAGCCAAAGAGAAAAATTCCCAAATGAGAGGATAAAATTAGAATGTCAAAAAAAAAAAAGTTTCCTAACATTTTTAGTAATTGTTTCAGTACTTCTGAGTAAGATTATTTACCCTAACAAAATGTATTTAGTAGGAAACTCCACCTCAGGGAGGCCACCCTGGCTCACAAGCATGTAGTGGCTGTCTTCATAGGGAGCTCCATGTAGCCCTCATCCCGTCCACTAAATTGTATCCACATGTCTCATGGGTTCTGAAGAGCATAATAGCAAGCTCTTTGTGTCTTTAACTTAGCACCCCTAGTACTCAGCATGGCATCTGGTACATAATAGACCCAATGTAAAAGTTCATGAGTAAATGATTAACAGATCTTTTATTTTTTCCTTTGTACTGAAAACATATCTTTCATGTCCTTAGTCGAAGAGAAGATCACAGGGATTGTCACTGGATGCGGTTTATCACTGCCTCAATAGAACCATCTTGTACCAGTTCTCACGGGCACACAAAACCGTTCCTCAGCAAGTAGCCCTGCTTGATTCACTGCGGGTCCTTACTGTAAACAGGAACTTGATCCTGGGGCCTGGGAACCATGACCAAGAATTCATTAGCTGTCTGGCTCACTGCTTGATTAATCTACATGCTGGAAGGTAAATCCTTTAGGTTCAGTGTGCCGTGTTAAATTTGTCTTTGGTATTATTTCACCAGAATTCTTTGTTTTCCTTTTTTGATGGTGGCAATTTTTTCCCTTTGTTTTATTTAAAACTTTATGTAAAAGCTAAAGGGAAAGTGTTGCATTTTTCCAGTAAAATAATGGGTATGTTTTCCTTTAATTTACTATTCTGCATCTTTAAAAATTTTCATAGTCACCATATGTCACATAATTTTAAAAAGGAAGTTTGCTTCCTTTACACAATATTGGAAGCTAAGAAAAGGAAAAAGAAAATTTCAATGCAATGTTATTTGTTAAATGGGTGAAATTCGTATTTTTCTATTGATTACTTTGACAGATATTTCTTTAGCGTTGGCTGGGGGCCAGGCATTAAGTGAGGGGCTGGGATAAAATGGATAACTTAGCACCTAGGTGCTCTGCTGGGAGAAACCCAGTGCTTTGGGATCACATGAGAGGGCCCCTCACCTGGAAGAAGCACCTGCAGAGTTGCAACTCGAGACCTGGGCAGGGAGGACAAGAGAATGGGGGCAGCTGCTGTGAGAAGAAAGAGCAGTCTGTGTGATTGCCCAGAGGAAAGAAAAGGCAGCATGTTTGGAAAACTGCAAGTACCTCACTGCCCCAGGAGCAGAGTGGTGAGATGTGAGGAGGGCACAGACATGTTAGGAGAATGTTCTTAGGTAGATGAACTCTTGTGATTTTTAGGTAAAAATGTTAACAATAATCAAAAATCATCTTCAGTATTAAGATGATAGTCTTGATGCTATAGATTAGCATGATGTCATTTAGTTTGGGGATTTGTCTGATCATTCCTTATCAATGGCATCAGCATGTTGAATTAGAAGTTCTGCTTCATGCATGTGCCTATGCTGAGGAGACATTCAGTAATGTCTACCAGTAGTGGCACTTTGTGATAGAGGATGTGTTTGCCCGTGTCTGCAGAATAATTCTTAGTTACTATAGACTAAGTAAGTAATCACTTCCTTCATGTAGTTTAAACTGACTGGAATTTTTTAGCAATGTGGATGGATTTGGACTGGAAGCAGAAGCCCGCATGACTACATGGCACATTATGATTCCCTCTGACATTGAGCCGGATGGTAGCTACAGCCAAGATATTAGTGAAGGTAATTGCCTCGATGTGGGCTTGTTGTCATTGTTTTGTTTTTAGTTTTTAAGATACAACCAAAAAATTGGTTTCAGGAACTCCGAATAGGGCAACCTGGACATATACCAACAAAGTGTTGCCTCATGCCACGATAGATAAAACACTAACCATTGACATTGCTAGCCCTCAGCATTTCACAGTAGCAATGGGAAACTTGATGGTAATATTTACATTTGCATAATTAGAAGTGAAAATAATAACTTAGCATTTACTGTAGAGACAACTGCCTAGTGGTAGTGTCTGGCATATCACATTAGAAGCAAATATAGCTTGAGACAGGTTGTCAGTGGAGCCATTTTTATTCTCTCTTTTTCAAAATCTAGTCTTCCCACTGATCTTATAAGCATTGAAATCTTTGTATGGATTGATTTCTTATTTCCACATGTTCAGTAGTAGAGCTGAAATCATTATAGTAGTGTTTGTCTCCCCAGCAATACTGTGTTATAGTTTTGCCTGTGATTTTGTCCTTTGAAAATCCAGCACTCATTCTTTCATTCATTTATGCATTAATTCCCTTCTTTCACTAAAATGTCTTAAAAACTAGACACTGAGAACATAGTGATTGTTTTCATTTCCTGAGGAACTAACGTTAGTTCTTAAAGCAAGTTCCTCAGTCTAGCAACGTCAGCATCATTTGGGAACTTGGTAGAAAAGCAGATTTTCTGACCCCAGTCAGATCACTGAATCAGAAACTCTTGGGGTTGGAGACCAGCAATCTGTCACAACAAGCCCTCTAGGTGATTCTGACACTTACTAAAGATTGACTGGTCTAGAAGAACAATCAGACAAATTAACAAGGAGTTCAAAGTAAGATCGAATTTAGTAGTAAAAGTCTTTTTTGAAATACTTATTATTTCTTGTGGAAAATATCCAAGAACAATTAACTTAGTTTTAAACTCACCTTAGATATTCAAATCTAAAAAATTACTTTTAAATGGGGGATAAGTTCTTATCCAGAAAAAGCTAGGTAATTACATATATATGTAATTTCATACATATGTAATTTCCAATTTTATAAATAAAAATACAGTCTTTTTGCATGAATGTAAAAAGTTTTTAAATGTTTTCATTTTTTAAATTCCAAGTAGCCAACCATAGTTTTGGTTATCTAAATAAACTTTCACAGAGCTAGATATGTTATGAGCATTTTTTTCTTTTACAGTTAAATACTTGAGTTGAACTTCCTAGATATAAGACATGAAGAAAAATAAGAACTAATTTAATATTGTGTTTTGATCATTTGCTTCCTTTTTTTCATTTACTAGGGCGTCAGCTTCTCATAAAAGCTGTCAACAGAGTTTGGACTGAGCTGATACATAGTAAGAAACAAGTCTTGGAGGAACTTTTCAAAGTAACTCTGCCTGTGAACGAGAGGGGCCATGTGGACATAGCTGTAGCAAGACCGCTCATTGAAGAAGCTGGCTTGAAGTGCTGGCAGAATCATCTGGGTAAGAAGTCTACAGAGATCATGTGACAATGAGATTTACATGCGGCTACCTCACGTGGTATACTTTAGATATGTAGTTAATTAAAACATTCCCAAAAGGATACTGTGATGACAGTAGAAATGAAAATCAATACAGCATAACCATTCTAGAATGATTACACTGAGATTTGGCTTTTTTCCTTGGATCCTTTTATTTAAAACATCTAAAGTGTGTTATACATCAGGCATTTATGAGTTTAGAAAATAATACATTGCTCATAGCTCTGGTATAGTCACTCTCTTGGCTACAAGTCCACAATTCTTTATTTATAATTTTGAAATTGAAAAAGCCCTAAAAACCTATGGTTTTTCTTTAATTTGGATGCCCAAACTGACCTGGTAGCAGAATCTAAATTTTCTTTCTTTAACTTATTTGGTAAGAATATTCATACATTTTGTTAAGCAATTTTAATGTGCTAAATTATGCTTTATTACCCTAGTCTCTCTGTTGGTGTTATATAATATGCATTGTATGCAGTGTAGTGGTGCCTAGCTTTTTGGTGTCAGGGACTGGTTTTATGGTAGTCGGTTTTTCCACAGATTGAGGAATGATATGCAGTCAAACCTGACTGCTAATGTTAATCTGTATCTGCAGGTCAGTGATCCCTAGTGCTAGCATCACTGCCTCAACTCCAGCTAAGATCATTGGGCATTTGATTATCATAAGGAGCATGCAACCTAGATCCTCTGCATGTACAGTTGACAGTAGGGTTCATACTCCTATGGGAATCTAATGCTGCCACTGATTTGGCCAGAGGTGGAACCCAGGCGGTGATACAGGTGATGGGGAGCCGCTGTAAGTACAGATAAAGCTTTCTTCCCTCGCCTGCCACTCACCACCTGCTGTGCAGCCCAGTTCCTAACAGACCACAGACTGGTACTGGTCCGTGGCCCAAGGATTTGGGAACTCTGATATACTGTGTGGCCTTTTTAAAATCATAAATGTTCTGAGTCCCAAAATATACCTAGCACCAAAGATTTTATGTAGAGGGTTGTGAATTGTTACTAACTTAGCAACTCATTGCAATGAAAATAAATTGGCATATTATTTCAGTGCTGCAAAGTTTCAATCAACCAAATATAGGTTCAACCAGTACAGTAATTCTCAAGCAGCCATCCTTAAACAGGACCACCAGCAAACACATTTGTAATATCTAAAATTAAAAAGTCTGTATATGTAATATGTACTGCTTTTGATAACTATAGGATTGTGGTTTGTAACCATGATACGAAAGTATTAAAAGCAGGTCTCATAAGTATATGGATAAATTGTAAAATAATCTCACTTTAATTTCACAGCCCATGAGAAGAAGTGCATAAGTCGAGGAGAAGCTTTAGTGCCTACCACACAGTCCAAATTGTCCCGTGTTAGCAGTGGCTTTGGTCTTTCCAAGTTAACAGGATCAAGAAGGAACCGGAAGGAAAGTGGCCTTAATAAACACAGTCTGTCCACCCAGGTACCTTGCTTAGTTTCACTGATGATATTATTTGGAATTTATATTTTAAGAGTTAGCTGTAGTATTTTATATAATTTACTTAACGTGTGCAAGCAGATGACTTAAAATGAAAGTTTTTTGTGCCTTTGCCATGGAAGAAAGAGAGAAATAACCCAGATATGGGAACTTCTCCCATTTTATTATGATAAAATTAGTTTATTAGTGCTATGTACTTATATCCAGTGTATAACTGGACATAAGATGAGATATAAAGATTGGTGTATGATCAGACTTTGGATAATTTTCTCCCAATTTCTCCAACTTTCAATGATGTTGTTACTGATAATTTTATAAAATTTAAGACAGTGGCAGAACAAGGATTTTTTATTCTTTATAATCTTGTATATACCTGTGACTGATATTTTTTTAAAAACTCATCTGCCTTAGGCATTAACTTCTTCCTCATCACACTTCCTTCACCATCCCAGAATCTAAGTGGCAGCTATTAAAAGGGTCTGAGAGAAATAGTGTGTGTCAGTCATTGCATGTGTTGGGCTGGGTTTTCCAGGAAACAAACTCTGAGATGTAGTTGAGTGTGTATGATGTATATTAAGGGGTGTCCTTGGGATCCAAATCTCTGGAAGCAGGATTGGACACAGGGAAATGTCAGCCTGCAGCACAGGTCCAGTGACAGTCTCAGCTGATGTTTAGCAGAGATCTGAGGCCAAAATGGCTGGTCAGAGTTGACCTGCACTGAGCTGAAATGACTGAGACTTCTTACCCCCAGAACCACCAGTCGTTTGATGTGGGGTGCCCTGCCAACTCTCTGCAGCTGAGCCCGTCCCTGAAGGTGCTGACAGCACCCCAGAAGCTAGGGCAGCAAGCCCTTCCTTGAAGGTGTTTGGGGGAGGGGAGGACTGCAGACTGTGTGCATTCATGCATAAGTCATTAGATTCATCGTACAATTCATTCAGAATTTTTGGGTTTTGTTTTCTGGGTGTTTTTGACAGAATTATAACTAATTAAGCTGGGTGCGGTGGCTCACACCTGTAATCCCAGAACTTTGGGAGGTGAGAGGATTGCCTGCGCCCAGGGTTTGAGACCAGCCTGGGCAACTTGGTGAGATCTCATTAAAAAGAAAAAAAGAATATAACTAATAGTTCAGCATTAATTTCAAGGGTAGTTAACTCTTTTTTTCCAGGAAATCCATGAAATAATAAGACTCTTTTTCCATCCATTGTTAGGAGATTTCTCAGTGGATGTTTACACATATTGCTGTTGTTCGTGACTTAGTAGATACACAGTATAAGGAATATCAGGAGGTAAGAATTCATAATCATAATAAGGGTTTGTTTTGCATTTCTCGAATTTATCTGTTTCTCCTGATAGCCTCCTACTCATTTTAAGGATATGCTGCTGAACTTCATTCATCATTGGATGATAATTTTAATTATCCCTGTCATCAGCTATTTTAGCCATTGATTTTAAGGTGAAAAATTTTAATCTCCTGTGAAGACACTGCATTTTTAAAAAGCAGCAAACTGGGCCAGGTGCAATGACTCTTGCCAGTAATACCAGCAGTTTGGGAGGCCAAGATGGGAGGATTGCTTGAGCCCAGGGGTTTGAAACCAGCCTGGGCAACATTGCGAGACCTCATCTCTATGAAAAATTAAAAAATTAACCAAGCATGGTGTCATGCACCTGTAGTCCTACCTACTCGGGAGGCTGAGGCAGAAGGATCACCTGAGCCCAGGAGGTCAAGGCTGTGGTGAGCTGTGATTGTGCCACTGCATTCCAGCCTGGGTGACAAAGTGAGGCCTATTAGAAGATAGATAGAGATAGATAGATAGAAAGGTAGATAGATAGATAGAAAGGAAGGAAGAAAGACACTCAACAAACTGGAAAACAGCACAGCTGAATCCTATGAAGATTCACTACTGATGCATTATATGTCTTTGTTCCTAATAAAAAATAAGGAAAAATAAGCCCCCTTTTTCAGCCTTTTGACAAGGAGATTATGAAAATATACATCCAAGTATATGAGAAATCTCTTAAACTGTAAAAAAAAATACAAGATAAAGTGAAATTCTTTTGTACTGTGCAATTCTTTGGTGGTTATGTTAGTGAAAAATAAATTTAATGAAATCCTCTTAATGAATTCATAATTACTTAAAAACTCATCTTAAATATTTTATTCCCAAAGCAGCTATTTTAGATCTATTGAGGATTTTCTGATTGATTAACTGCTAACATTTTATAGGCATAACACTAAATTCTTTCCCCCCCCGCCCCACCCCCCAGGAACACATAAGCACTACTGTAGTAGGTGATTTTATAATTATTCAGTCAGTAATCTCTATTTTTAAAATCTTTATTTTTAGACTTAAATTGCATACTTATATTTTGAAAATCATTAGATAAGTTAGTTACAGTCATCTTCTGTTGAAATGTTAGACATCGATAAAAACCTATACCATGACATAATTTCCATTTAAGTAAAAATTGTATGGATCTGTACCAGTGGACAATAGAAACTGATTTTTCTCTGATTTTTATAAGAAAGTCAAGTTTCCTATGAGTTCTACGTGTTTATGTATTCCTATGTTAAATATTTACCACATTTACCAGTCACCTAGTCTGTTGACATTTTTTCTTGATCAAATTTCTTAGAATTTTCCCTATACATGTTCTAGCAGCTGTTTTCCAATATGGCGATATCCTTAAAATACCATGTTTATTTATTAACTCACACAGGGCAAACCATTTCAATATATTTTCATAAGTAATATTGCCATCTTTCTTGTGGCAGAGAAACACAGCTCCTTCAACTCTGTTCAACTGTACTGCATACTACCCTCTACGGATCTGTCATTTACTTGATGCTAAAATAATCACCTTCTTGGGTCACCACAATAAACCCCACATTCTCACAAAATCATTTGCTTACTTAAACCATAAATAAGTGTAATTTTACTTTTGTAATATTGACTGAAATGCTGTGGATTGTGTTTGTTTCCAAATAGTAACTTGATTTTTCAGACACTTGTAGACATTTCATTGTTACTCCTGCTTTTGCTTGAAAACCCACCTGAACTCTTTCCCGTCAGCGCCAGCAGAATGCCCTGAAGTATGTGACCGAAGAGTGGTACCAGATAGAGTGTGAGCTGCTGCGGGAGCGGGGGCTGTGGGGTCCCCCCATCGGCTCCCACCTGGACAAATGGATGTTGGAGATGACAGAAGGGCCCTGCAGGATGCGGAAAAAGATGGTGCGAAACGATATGTTTTATACCCATTACCCTTACATGCCAGAAACAGAACAAGAGACCAACGTGGCGGTGAGTATGCAGAATTAAACGTCTGTCATGGCTCTCTTAAATTTGGAGGACTTTTTCTGTAAACATTTTTTCTAATTTGATCAATTACCTAAAGTAACAAAGTTATAAAATTCAACAATCGACATTAAATTGATCACATCAGGGTAGTGGTAGGATGAAAAGATGCAACACTGTAGCAGGAAGACATCCTTTTGTAGTGGTTAGATCACAGGCTCTGTGACCAGACTGCCCAGGTGTGAAACCTGGCACTGCCACTTGACTAGCTGGGCATAGGTCATTGACGCTTTCTGGCTTCCATTTTCTTCTGTCTAAAATGGAGCAGATAATATCCCTACCTCCTAGGACTGTTAGGAGGATTAACTCAGACTTAGTAAAGTACCTAGATTAGTGTCTGGCACACAATAAGCACTATATATTAGAAGGTGTAGGGTCCTCTAATAGTAGTTCAGATCACATAAGGTGAGGCAGCTTGAATTGTTCCAATGCCTCTTTTTTTTCTCTGCCCAAAACCCTGTCTCAGTTTATCTTGTATTTATCGGTTCAACCTCAGTCCTGATGCTACTTAGAATATAGATCTTAGAATCAACCTAAGTGCCCAGAAGCAGACCATGGATAAAGAAGATGGTGTTTGTGCACAATGGAATACCCTTTAGCCTTAAAAAGGAAAGAAGTCCTGTCATTTGTGACAGCATGGGTAGAGCACACGCTAAGCGAAATGTGTCAGGTACAGAAGGACAGACACCACGTGATCTCACCTAATGTGGAATCTAAAATTATCAAACTTGGAAGCAGAGAATAGAGGTGGTTACCAGAGGCCAGGGTGTGGGGACTGTGAGGAGGTGCGGTCAAGGGGCATGAAGCATCAGACAGAAAGAATGAATTGAGATGTATTGCATACCATAGTGACTAGAGTTATTGTATTACGTTTTTCAAAATTGTCGAGAGAGTAAATTTCAAATATTCTTGCCACAAAAAATAAGTACTTGAGGTAATGGATATGTTAACTAGCTTGATTTAGTCTTTCAAATTGTATACATAGGCCAGGGATGGTGGCTCAAGTCTGTAATCCCAGCACTTTGGGAGGCCAAAGCGAGAGGATTGCCTGAGCCCAGGGGTTCGAGACCAGCCTGGGCAACTTGGTGAAACCTCGCCTCTACAATAAATCAAAACAATTAGCCAGGTGTGGTGGCTCGTGCCTGTAGTTCCAGCTACTTGGAAGGCTGAGGCGGAAGGATTGCCTGAGCCCAGCAGGTCGAGGCTGTGGTGGCCGTGAGCGTGCCACTGCACTCTAGCTTGGGTGACAGGGTGGGGCGCCAACTCAAAAAAAAAATTGTATACATATGTCATTATAGCATTTTTACCTCATAAAGATAAACAATTACAATTCATCAATTTATGATAAAATTTATATATACACATATGTAAGGTATATATGTTTATATATGTCTTAGCCACTGTTATGTTATTTAAGGTGTTTTAAGATAGCTCTAAAGTCTGATTTTTCCAAAGCTAATCAGTTTTGTCAAGAATACCATTCCTGTTAGAGCTGTACCTTAAGGCGCTAAATTTCTAGTGCTTGAGCACTATATAAAAAAATTAATCCACCCATATTTTTGCAGCCTTTTACTAGCATGTACTTTTATAAGCACATAACAGCAATATAATCTCTAATTCTCAATCTTTTCCCCCAAATAATCCGTTAAGAATTTAAGCCTTTAGCAATTTGTTAAAATATTTTTTGAGTCAACACTCATTTAAATTGAATCCATTCAAGAATACTAACATAGGCCGGATGTGGTGGGTCACACCTATAATTCCAGCACTTTGTGAGGCAGAGGTAGAAGGTTTGTTTGAGACCAGCGTAGGCAACATACTGAAACCTCATCCCTCCAAAAAAATTTTAAAAATTAGCCAGGTGTGATGACACACACCTATAGTCCAAGCTACTCAGGAGGCTGAGGTGGAAGGATCACCTGAGACCAGGTTGAGGCTGCAGTGAACTGTGATCATGCCACTGCACTCCAGCCTGGGCAAGAGTGAGACCTTGACTAAAAAAAAAAAAAAAAAAAAAACTAAAATGTAAAATAAATATGTTCTCCCAACTATATGACCATCTCACTATTTTGATTTAACTGAGGCATGTGCTTGTGAGTTATTTTTTCAGTAACCATATTTTTGACCTTATCTGTATTCCTTTCCTTCTTTGTGACAATATCATTTGGTTACAAAAGTATATTTAAACTTCTATATCCATTAAAAGCAAAGTAACCTATTCAGAGTTCACACCTACAACCTTGGTATCATCAGCATTTCACCTAAGCAAAGGAGTTCACTAGCATGTGAAATCAAACAGACATTCTCGTAAATAAGTATGTACCATATGGAACTTATTTTTTAACAGATGGGTGGTTGCATATTGGAAAATATAAGGCAGTTGAGAAATGTTGGAGACATTTACATAAAAGGAAAAAGCAAGTAGGCAAGGGAGACAATTACAGAACCTAGAATTCATGCTTCGTAGTTCGTGTGTGAGTCAAGGTTAATCTGCTCTGATACAATTTTCTGAATGAATAATTTTTGTTTCGGTAGTTCAAAATCTTTTGTCAATTTGAAACACCATAAATGTTCACTTTTATCCTACAGAATATGCAATCTGGCAATGTTGAAAACAAAGACATTTAAAAAAAATAGAAGTATCTGTTAGCCCAATAACGCCTACCATGAAATAAAAAAGAGATGCCAGTATTTACAAAGATCAGTGAGCTGGATGCTTGGCAGAGCACTTTGTATGAGTTTTGTTTCAGTCTCATAAAAGCCCTCTGTAGCACAGTTAACATTATTATCCCAGCATTACAGATGAATAACTGAACCCCCTGTAGTTTACAGCTACTGTGTGGAGTAAGATGTGAGTGTGATTCAACTGTCCCTTAGTAGTGAAATCACTTTGAAAAAGATTCCAGTGTTTACCCATTTTGTGCCATTGTTCATAAACAGTGAGTGTATTCTGTCTCTAATGCTAAGAATACCTGGTTACCGAATAAATGCTGAGTGGATGATCTACCAGCACTCCTTAAGTTGTCTTCCTTAAGTTACAGACTTTTTTCCATTGCTTCCTGTTCAGCAGTCTTTAGAATTTTCCTAAAAATAAAAATTTTTTAATAAAAAGGACCAGAGTCAAATCTTATGGGCCCTAAAGTTTATGTAATTTAGGAGAGGGCTCTGTCAGAAAAAGAGTACAAAATTATGAATACAAAATTACCAGGGCTTTGCTTCCAGGGTTTTGAAAGGCACCCATGGAGAGGGAGCCACTGAAATTTAAGCTACATTAGCTTCATAGTAAATTTCCCCTATCCTAAACTGTATGAAATATTGCCTCGAGAGTCAGAGATCAATCTTTTCCTTTAGACACCCATAAATTTGTCACCCTCCTTGCATACATGTTTATAAAATATAGTCAGTACTTTATATAACAGATATGTGCCATCCTAAAAATTACTTTTGAAGCCACTTGGTTGGTAAAACAGGCTTTCCGTGGTGCAAAGCCACATGATTTGATCTTTTACCTTACTTATTAAAATAATTATTGTTTCTTAGTTACATTTACATTTTTAGTCCTGTTGCTTAAGCTGAAGGATACAGTGATGATTAAAAAGTTAATTTCTTGTTTTAAAGTCTTTGATATGTTAGAAATAAATCAGGTAATTTTTTTTGTTAGTCATTAATGATCCATTTCTTTTTTTTTTAACCAGTAAAAGGTTTTTTTCTTTTTTTTAAATTTTTTATTTTAAAGATGCTAAATAGAATTCAACATTCTACTTCTTAAACCTTGATAATGTTATGTACAATATAACAGGTTACGTATTCTGCATTTTGAATTGTATTTATTGATTTTAAAATGAGATGTTCATTTATGGAATATAGAATATATTTTCGTGCTTCATTTGACAGTTTAATTAATTAAAATTATTGTAATAAAAAATAGTACGTATTAATATCCTGAGAAAATTAGGTACATGTGGAAAACTGTACTCTCACATGAAAATAACATCCTCTTCACACAGTGACTTTCCTTGGTGGTAATTTCCATAGTTAAAGCAGCTATACTTAATTATACTGTCGTTCTATATTTTAAGCAGTAATATCAATTATAGTGTTAAGATATAAGCCTGGGATATGATGAAAATACAAAATATGGGTGTTTTTTTTTTTTTCAAGCAATTCTCTTTTTACTCTGAATCCTAAGGATGGAAAATAAAAACTTATGTAATCCCCTTATATTTACAGAATAACAATCTCAAACAAATTTACTATTCTTTGCAAAGATCACTGGAGTGAAGATCTCATCGACCACCTTGTCTACCTATTAATTTAGTTTTGCTCAGGGACAAGAGGCTAATTAACTTACATTTAGGTTCCTATTCTAATTAAGGGACTCTTGTATGGCTGCCTCCACATGTATTACTATATAGTATGTACGTATCATATGACTCCTAGAAACTAAACAATTCATTTGGGAAATTTCATTTCTAGCTAGTATCATAGAAAATTTTGAAGTAAAAAAGGCTTTAAAATTATTAGCTAGAAATTCTGACTTTGTAAAATATTGATGTCTATATAGACAATTATAATAATTGTTTAATGCTGCTTTTTTAAATAAAAGGGAACCATAAGAATGCTAAAATTATGGGTATAATGTACATATTTGTTATTGAGTACTAGACCTTTTAGTAAAATGAGAACCTCAGTTAGTAAATCAATGACCAAATACAGAAGGTGTCAGAAAAAGTATACACACTTTAAGAAAGGAAAAAACTGTATTAAAATTGTAATAGTCAATAAGATGAATACAAATCACGCTTGACTTGTGCAATTATAAGAGATGCTCAAAGTGGTTACCATCAGCTTCCAGACACTTCTGATTATGGCGAACTTCTCTTAACGTCTCTTAAAATGTGTATACAATATTTGGTGCCCCTGGTATGTATTAAACCAGCACTGTACCATGTGCTGCCTGGAAAAATATAAGAGTATACATGGTAGACCTTGGCCTGCATTCTGGTTGAGAGTGTATATAGTGAACATCAGAATTGGGTTTGACAATAATAATTGGTCCATTTTGTTGTGCTTGTTTGTCATATATCTATCCAGCAGTCTATCTTGGTTTTTTATGAATTTCAAAGTGAGTTACAGAATCAGACCTTTCACTTTCACGTGCATATTATTCACTGGAATTTAATATTTGTTTATATATTTTTTTACTAAAGTACATTTTACATACACTGAATTACACAGATTTTATGTGTACCACTCAGCAATTTTTTTTCCTTTCTTATTTTAATGTTGGATTTCTTGATCTGTTTTGCCTTTAAAATACCTCTATTTTATTGTGGTCCATTCAGTGAGTTTTAACAAATGCATACAGTATGCCTTTATCATCTAAATTCCTAGCAGGATAAAGAATGTTGATTTAGATTTTAAAGATTATTATTCAATAGAAGTTATACTTTTACAAGTTTGCTTTTAAAGAAACGTAGTCACTAAAGCCATGTGAAATATTTGAAAGCATGCCTAGCAGTCCAGTGTTTATTTTGCATAGGGAAGCAAACATTTGTGAAAACATTTTGCCTACTCGTGTTCATTATAGGGAAAAGTACCAGAAGCCATCACCAGATACAAATCTTGAAAAGGAAGAAGACTTGGAAGTCGTTTTTGGCTGCATTATTGTCTGTCTGTAGCTATCTGTGTACTTAACTTGCATAAGCCACATACCATAGCTCAACAGAAATTGCCTTCTTGTTAATCAGGATTTTATTCTGAGGATGAAATATAAAGCAATTGCCTCATTGCTTTAAAAATACTCTGCAGAAAAACTTTTGGCCTGGGGCTGATGATCCAACTCTACAGCCTTCAGCCTTTCTAGCCTGGGATGGTGATCAAGGAAGTTGGTCCTCAGGCTTTTTGTGAGAGAATATTTTCTCACTAATAAGAACTTAGTTGTTTGGGGGGTATGGCATATTATAGAAGATAGTTTCAACCATTTGGTTGCTCTGGTTACAGTGCAGATCTGGGGATGAACAAAGGGAAAGGAGATAGAAAATACTCATTAGCATTAGCATCTATTATCTTGATTTCAGGGATTTTTAAAAACCATATAAAGTATTGCCTATAAATTATCCAAGACAGTGACACCCTGTGCTAAAGTATTGTCTGTGTGATTTCTAAGGATTTGTCCTGTTCCATACCACTGAGACTTCTGGTGTATTTAAATTTTACTTAAAACTACTTTTGACCATTGAGAAAATAGCCGCAAGAGCTAAGTGATTATTTAAGCTTCTTAGGCTATCATGTTAATTTTCTTTAAGTGACTGCATCTTCCATATTTCATACAATCCTCAAGAAAATTTTATTTTTGTGTTCCTCTTTATGGTTTTTTTTCCTGATATGTCTATACTTAATACCCTGTTTTCAGTCTGAAATTCCAAGTAAACAGCCTGAGACACCTGATGATATCATTCCTCAAAAGGTAAAACACAACTTACCATAACAGAATGCAAACTACTTGCAATTTTGTTTTTGTTTTTTTGGTTTTTAGTGCATGGTAGACTAGACTAACTTAAAAGATTGGCTTTTACTTTGTTCTTTCTGTAAGTTCCTTGGAGTTGAAAAGTGGGTTTCACTTGTGCTAAGAGGTGTTCTCCTTTTTCTCGGCTTTGTTCTAATTAGTTCTTTTCAGGGTTTGTATGCTGCTCACTAACAGGCTGAGTGTTTATTGCTCTCACTATAAAATGTGTATTGCTTCACACATAAACTAACAACTTATGAGGCATATTAGTAATGGGCAGCCTGATATTGTCCACTTTCTTTTCAATTACATCTTCAATTCTCTTAGATACTAAAGTATATATTTTGAGAAAGCAACAGTGTCTCCAATTTTTTAAATTATTTTTTCCAATCAGAAGAAACTAATGGGAACTAAGTATGTGATTACTTTTTCATATACAATTTTAATTTGTTTTAATTAGTATAAAAGTTAATCATTGCTTTCATTTTCCAGAAAGATTAAGTACAGTAAAATTCAGATAAAATAAAGTTCCTTAGAACACAGAAATGTACTTCAAACTATTTAGGGAAAAATCTTGTAGGTCAAGTTTAAATCTGCATATGAAGCCAGTATCTAAGTAACTGCTGTAGCACGTGTGTAAATCCATTGTCTTGCCCATCACTAACTATGCTTTCATCTTTGTAAGTATTAGCTATTTTGAGTAGAAGATAATTGTCATGCCTCCTACAGAAGAATTTTTATGATACAAAGTTTACTACCTTTCTTTCATTTTCAAAAATACTATAGTGTTTGCCCACCAGGTTGATCTTCCAAATTGTAATACTACTTTACATCATTTTGATACTTTGCTATGTCTTGTAATATTTTTCAGTCTCCATTTGCTGTGTATCATTCCTCAGTTCACTGGCAACTCTTCATCCCCTGGCTCTATACCTGAAGTTAAAAGAAGGTCAATGTGGCTCACTGCTAATCTTTTATCTGAAAATTGGTTCAGTATTTTATTTTAAATATCCTGCCCAAATAAACACTCATTTTCTACTTTAGTTGGAAATTACTTTAAGAAAAAAAAAGTTGCTTAGAATGAGAATTATTGTAGATGACACATATTCACTACTTGCATTTTAATAGTAGGCAGATAGAAGTATATTTTTTATTACATATTTTTATTCATAGGAGAATATTTAGAAAGGGGAGGTTTTAAAGTATGTTTCAAATTTCTTCTTTTTTAAAATTATTAATCCATAGTCTGGCTGTGATTCTGATCCATGGAACCTACATACCTATAAACTTTTTCCTTTGTAGTTTTAAATTTTGTAGGATATCTTGGACATTAATTTCTCATTGCCTGTGATTTTAAGGGGGAAAAAAATAAGTCAGTTGAAGAACCTGTTTTGCAAATAAAGCTAATTATTCTGAAAAAGAAATTTTCTTGTATCATGTGCCAAAGCATAAAATCTTTGCTTATGTTTCCAGTTAATTTCTTCCTCAAAATGGACTTCATTATGTTCTTACTATACTCATTTAGTAAGTTATGGATCATGTTCTTTTACACAACGGACAATGAGAATTAGTCAATTGGAGATACCAGTTTGCAGTGGGAGACTGACCTGAGAGTGTCCTCTGGCATGAAACCAATTGATTCTCTGTTGGGTCAGTTCCCAGAGGATCTGAAAAAGGTTTTGGCCATTTCCAGAGTATTCCCAGTAAAACTTGGGAATATGGGGAAGAATAGGGCAGTTGAGTGTTTACCTCCAGTATCTGAAACAGACATTCGCACAGATTATTCTGAGTGGGTGACACTTTGGGCCTGACCTACTTACTTTGCTTGTGGGGGGGAAACAGAGTTTCAGGCTCCTCACAGTCTGGAGAGTCCTTGCCTCCCAGTGCACTTCAACATGGGTATTCTCTCTGCTGGATGGGAGGCTTCTGATATATCAATGAAGACATACCGCACTAACATGAAAACATTGTCTGGCTAGTGATTATTTCTATTTCTGGAAGACCAAAACTGCTAATATTGTTGTTTTATACATGTCTTTAAAGAAAAATCAATGGAATTTTAAAATAGAGAAACTTACCACAAAAGTCTGGATGTACTCTATAAACATGCATACAGTCTACAAAAGTTCCTTAAAAAGGAAATAAAACGAAACCCTGACACCATACCTCAAGAAGCTTATATCGTAGTTCTCAGAGATGATGATCTAAGTCACTTTCTTCTGTTATTTCTCAGAAACCTGCTCGATACAGAAGAGCTATAAGCTATGACAGTAAAGAATACTACATGCGACTCGCCTCTGGCAACCCAGCCATCGTCCAGGATGCCATTGTTGAGAGTTCAGAAGGTGAAGCCGCCCAGCAGGAACTGGAGCACGGAGAAGACACCATTGCCAAGGTCAAAGGTCAGCCTTCCTCCTCAGCTTTGATCAAAAATAATTGTGAAACATTCTTATATTTGAAATTATATGAAAATACAAGCAACTGTAAATAGTAGGACCAACCTTTAAAATATCCACACATAACTTTCCATCTCACCCTTCTTAGCGATTGATTTGTTTGTTTTATTTTCTTCTTCCAATGGCATGATGAGTTAGGCATTGTGATAGTCCCATGAGACAGATGAGAGATTTCAGACTAAAAGAGGTTAAGTGTGTTGGCCAAGGTTGTGCAGCTGTTAAGGATAGAGTAAGGTCAACCTAGGCCAGCTGGCATCGGGGACATAGTACTGGAATACTGTGTGTGCCATACTGGAGCCCTGGAATTTTTTTTTTTTTTTAAATCAGAACTAAAGAGATTGACTCTTCTTTATTACTTACAAATCAGTGTATTGTGCCCACTGGCTTTTTATCTTTTTCTTTTCTTTTCTATTTTGTCTTTTTTTTTTTTTTTGGTAGAATCCCAGTGGCAGTTGATATTTTAAGTTAAGACCCTAGTAACTAAATAAATATTTATAAAATGAAAATAACTAGTAAATATTTCATTAGTGCATGCTAGCCAACAGTAAGAAGTAAGGGTCTTTCTTCCTATGAGCTGAGAGAGATTATCCCATATCCAAACTTTAGGAACTTAGTAGATGATTAGACTAAAATGACTTTTTAGTCTAATCATCTACTTTTTAGAACTTTTGATTCTGTACTTTACATGTGTGTGCCCTTAATCTGAGAGAGTCTCTTCCCCCCTCCTCCAGATTCTCCGTGATCTATACCTTAACAAATCCTACCCATCTTGAACACACTGGTCACATAGCAAATCATCTTTCTCTGCAGCTTTTCCAACTATTTGGTTCACCAGTAGTACTTTGCTCACATCTCTTAGAGCATTTTCAGTCATTTTTTGCTGCTGTGTGTTTTTCTAGTTTATAAATTTTTCTGAGGCAGAAATTACTTCTAGCTTATTACCTTATAGCTTTTGATACGTGACTAGCACAAAAATGGGAATTCAATCAATTCATTTGAATAAGTAAATCAATCTATTGTTTTATTTTTTATTTTTATTTTTTGAGTAAGAGTCTTGCTCTTTCACCCAGACTGGAGTGCAATGGCACAGTCACGGCCACTGCAGCCTTGACCTGCTGGGTTCAGGCGATCCTTCTGCCTCAGCCTTCCAAGTAGCTGGAACTACAGGCACACGCCTGCTTGCCCAGCTAATTTTTGATTTATTGTAAAGACAAGGTCTCACCAAGTTGCCCAGACTGGTCTTGAACCCCTGGACTCAGGCAGTTCTCTCGCTTCAGCCTTCCAAAATGCTAGGATTACAGGCTTGAGCCACCATGCCTGGCCTTATTGTTTTATCTTTAAACCTCTGATTCACCACAGATTCAAGTCTTCGCATATTCTATAAGTAAAACCTGAGTATAAATGATGATCTTTTAATTAAAAGTTTTAAAATTAAAGGTTAGTAAATTACAAATTAATTTTTAAGTTGTTAATAAAATAAGAATTAATTTTAGACCTCATTATTTAAAAAACTAATAGTATATGACTATGTCAATAAAAAACACCAAATAAAGTTTGTGATCAGTTTCTCCCATTATTATAACATACCTGTTCTCTCCTATGATGATTATGCCTTACTAAACATTTCATAGTTGATCTAACATTTTCATAGAGCCACTGAAACTTTTAGTAATTGAACAGAGGTTAAAACCTTCTAATTGTGTTGACACTGCACCAGCAAAGGTGTTGAGTTGGGTCCAGTGCTGTTGCTGGGTATAAGCCATGGTGTCATCCACAGAGAGTTTGTCAGATGATTTGTGTTTGAGTCATTGGCATAGAACTTTTCTGGCCTGATTTTCCTAATACCTTTAAGTGAGCTAAAACCACAGATATACAAGGTGTTTTGCTAGACACAGAAATGGATGATTTGAATCATTAAATTAAGAATATTGCAGCTATCAGCTCTTCCTTGTGGATGTTCTCAGCAGGATTTAATCTCTCTTGCTTACTTATTATTCTCTTTCATATCTGAAAACAACAGTTCTCAAGGTAAAGCAGAGCCTCTAATAACTAATATTCAAAGGATAAGACTCTTAACAGGCTGACTCGTGCTTTTCCAAAATGCTTAGCAACTGTGACCATCAGGTATTATGTTACTTTTGATGGCACAACTGAGGAATATTAATCTAATTAGATGTGTGATTTAGAATGTACTTTGAGGACTCCCCATGCTTAGGAATCTCACTGATTACTATCAACGGATTAAAATTTCTCCTGCTGTGATTATTAATAAAGTTCTCAAAATGTTCCCATAATCTGCAAATTAAATTATTTGTTCCTGTGTTACAAAGAATCCTGACCTGATATCATAATCAAATTCATTTATATACCAAAAAAACCATACTGTCACTTGTGAAATGAGACATGAAGTAGTCTTCAAGAGCCTTCCAAGTAGGTGGGATATCTTATCTTATAGTTACATTTTTAATTTGCTATCTCTATTTTTATTTGTGACAGTGATTGACTATTTGTTCTTGGTATCCCCTCAATGACAACTATTAATTATGCTAAGCTTTCTGTTTATCATCTGACACCGAGAATTTGTTATGTGTTACATATAACGCTAAAGTACTTTACATGAATTACTTCAATTGGTCCTCCAACAATTCTCTGAGATAGTATTTTGTCCCAGTTTTTTGTTGTTTTTTTTGTTTTGTTTTTTAAGAAATGGGGTTTTGCTGTGTTGTTTGGGCTGTAGTGCAGTGGCTCTTCACAGGTGTGATCACTGCACACTACAGACTAGAACTCCTGGCCTCAGCATTCTTCTGGCCTCAGCTTCACAAGTAGCTGAGACTATAGGTACATGCCACCATGCCTGACTCTTATCCTAGTTTTATAGGTGAGAAAACTGGAGTTCAGAAAGGTAAACAAATTTTCAAGATCACTAACTCCAGAGCCTATGCACTTAATCACTGTGCTGCTTCCCTACACCTTCCACAATTGGCTCAAATTGGAAATGTATACAAGAGACTTCATGAGACTAAACTGCTCCCTCAGATGGCCCTTACAATGTCACATTGCCCTCTTGGTTATTGTAATATAGGTTTGGTCAAGCCTCCTCTAAAACGCTCTCGATCTGCACCTGATGGAGGAGATGAGGAGAGCCAGGAGCAGTTACAAGACCAGATAGCTGAGGGCAGCTCTATAGAAGAAGAGGAGAAGACAGACAATGCCACCTTACTGCGCCTGCTGGAGGAAGGAGAAAAGGTATTGTGCTTCTAAAAAATAAGGACCATGTTTAAGTGGCATATTACAAGATGAGTTGAAAGGGTAGTTGCTGGAGTTAAATGTAATAAAATTCAGTTTTAAGCAACCTTTGGATTCAGTGCTCTGCTTGTCTCGTCCCCACGGGTTTTCTTACCTCTCTAAACACACTAAACAACATGATGTTTCATCTGCTGCAGTATCAGCAATTGGCAACTAATTCACTACCTTCCTCTTCATCCTTTAGTAGACCACAGATCTTGCCACAATTCTCTATTTCAGATCCATGTAGACAACAATACTAATCTGGACTAGGATTTTTTTTTTTTAATACACTGCCATAATTCTGGCAGCTTCAACCAATCTGCACCGTCACCTCCATCCAGCCCCTTATCTCCTTCACCCACAGAAGACGTCCCTTCCTGTTTCTCTCTCAACCTCCAGCACCCTGCCAGCCTCTCCAGGCTCATTTCACTGACTCTGCCTTGTAGCCTGGGCTCCTCAGCATTGTCACCTTGTTCATCACATCCACCCTGTTATTGTTGTTTTATTATACACATTGCTCACATTATTTTGTCTGCCAAAATGACCTTCTCTCCTTTACTTATATAACCTCTATCCTGGAAACTCCTGTTTGTCTGGATGTCTGTAGTACTCAAACATTTCTAGGAAGCTTCCCTGACTCTCTTGCCAGCTCAGGCTTGGTCAGATACCCCTTCTCTATACTTTTCTAATGTCTTGTATATCTGACTCTATATTACCATGTCATAATTATTTGTTCCTGTATCTCTCTCTTCCCCTAGGTGGTGAGCTCCTTTTAGGCAAGCACTGTTTTTTATTCCTCTCCCATTGCCTTACACTCTTCTAGTCACGTAATAGATATCCAGTAAACCTTTGAATGAGGAGTGTTGGTTGAGTAAACAAGAGAATGAATGAATTGAATGTGTGGTGAATTTGACCTTTTTACAGGTTATTATTTTTGCCTGTTATATTAGTTCTTGGTGTTACCCTTGAGATCTTATCCACTAAGAGGTAGTAACCAGAAATCGGAGTATAATCAAAACAATTCTGTTCAAATATATGCACTAATCTTTCATGACAATGTTAAAGAAAAGAACCTATAGCTATAAAAGTACATCAGATCTGAAGGAAGCATAAGAGAGGCTTCCATGGTCTTAGGAATATTCTGTTCCTTAGTCTGGATGTAAATCACATCAAATTTTTAGTGTTTGAAAATGCATCAAGCTGCACACTTAAGAACCAAACATTTTTCTGTGTGTGTGTGTGTGTGTGTATGTGTGTGTGTGTATGTGTGTATATATATATATATATATATGTATATATATATAAAATATATAAAATATACAGCAATAGAGTTATTTTAAAGCAGATCAGGATTGATCAAATGTGTCAGTGAAAATTGGCTTACATTTAGCTATTTTAGAGAACTATTGTAATGCTTTCATTTTTGAAACTTTTAATCTTATGAGTAGTTTTTGCTCTAATTGCTGTAAGTTTTAGTAGTGTAGGAAGTATATTCAAGCTGACATTTATTTGACATTTGTTAGACTCTGATTTGTTTTGTCTTGACTCATGTTGAACTGAGTATAAGCAAGAAAGAATTTTTACTAAGAATTAGATACTGCCCTTTGGAAAGAAAACAATACTGACATTGAGAGTTTTAGCAACCCTTCCTCCTATGAGAAAAATACAACTTCTGCCAAGCTGGACTTTTTACAATGGCACAGCAGCCTGCTGGGGAGCAGAGTCTAGGTGGGGAGTGAATAGGAACAGATTCCATAGTTCCAGAGGGTGTGATGGAAAAAGAGGAAAGTGAACTGTGTGGCAGCAAAGACAACCAGCAATTCCTAACCTGATGATGAACGTTATCTCACTTAACTCTCACAACAGGCCAATGGGATGCATGAGAAATTTACAAGTGAAGACACTAGACTTAGAGAAATTAGGAAACTTGACCCAACCTACAAAGTAACAGAATTGGGAATTCACCTGAGTTAGCAAGCCTTGCAATTTTTACTATATAGGGTCTTGACTCACGTAGAGCACAATCCTTTTTAAATCTCTTTACATGTATGCTTAAATTTCATTTCCTGCCAAGCTTGTTGTGTCTCTCCCTCCAGGAGAGCAGGGATCTCTTGACTAATGTTCATCCATCTTAGAAGCTAGTACATATGGGTCTTGCCTGTGTTAAGTACACAATGAATATTGAGAGAGATGGAATGGGTAGATGAATGGATGGATATGAGTGGATGATTGTTTCCTTCTGCTTAAGTCTACTGATACAAGACAGACTGCAGTCTAAGTTAATTCTTCTTAATGTGCTTAAACTCTGATTTAATAGGCTTGGCTCAGGGGATGCCATAATAGAGTAACAAAAATATTATCTTTTTAAAAAAGTTATACTAATGAGTGTTTATGGGCTTCTTTATAGATCCAACACATGTATCGTTGTGCTCGAGTCCAGGGCCTAGACACCAGTGAGGGGCTACTTCTTTTTGGTAAAGAACATTTTTATGTGATTGATGGATTTACCATGACAGCAACCAGGGAAATCAGAGATATTGAAACTTTACCTCCAAAGTAAGTATATGGCTGAAGAGACGCAGCGTATAGCTGTCTTTAAAAGACAGAAAATATATTTGCATCGTTTTCTTTTTTAATCTAAAAACTGTTCTAGTTAATGTTATCTCCAACGTGTATTCGTTTGTCTTTACATATTCACAAGGGTGTTTTAGGATAATAAAACTTTCAGTTTTTCAAGAGGAAAGCTAAAATTTATTTCTGTGCATTAATAGCTTCTGACACCATGTTACTTGTATAATAACCTGAGTATTTTTAAATTTATTCTTAATTTGTAAATTGTTCTTTTTAAAAAAATCTCAACAGGTACACAGTTGTAGAGAATATGCAAGTCACTCACAATAGTCATAAATGAAAGAACTCAGCACGCTATGAGTGGAGTCACTGAAACACCAGCAGGAGTTAACTGACTGCGTTTTATGCATCTTTCTTTTCTCCTGCCAGTCTTGTGATTGTAGTAATAGAACACTCAGAAGACAGACAAAACTACAAGGAAGATAAGATGCTTCAGGCTCAGAAAATCAACTCTTTGCCATTTTGAATTCCCAGCACTGTTGAATGTATACATGGTCTCTGTAGTTCACTCCTGGGAGATATTTTAAATAGTTCCAATTTCACTCTGGGCCACGTTATGACTACCATGGGCTCTTCTTTCACACAAAAATATTAAAAATTATATTTTGTAACTATTGGCATAAAGATAAATGAACTCATGTTAAAACATTTTCTTCTACCTAAAAGTTTGATTTTTTTCCTCTGAAACAAAATATTTTATTGGACCCCAAAAGTGTGTGGGCTTAGGCACTGGGCTAACTATGCCTGGTGGATAAGTTAGTCCAGACAGTAATAAGAGGCTTTTAAAATTGTGTTCATCAAAGAAGGTTTCTTGTATCTCAGGCAGTTGACACATTCTTCTTGTAACATATTTTTTAACTGAAAATTTTGATGTAGTGTTCTCCCATCCTATTCATATATTGAAATAACATATCCTTTGTTGAACAGTGAATTTATCTCTTGCTGTGCCTTTTGCTTATTTCCTTTAGTATGCATGAGCCAATTATCCCTAGAGGAGCCAGGCAGGGCCCTAGTCAGCTCAAGAGAACTTGCAGCATCTTTGCCTATGAAGATATCAAGGAAGTGCATAAAAGGAGGTATCTCCTGCAGGTGAGTTGATGTAGTAGAATTAAATGTTTGTCTTGTTTCCTTATTTGGAAGATGTATTATATAAAAACTCATATGTGCCGTGAAAGCCCTCTATAGGACCCTCATTATTCTTCAGATATCTCTTAGATTAGTTAGAACTCAGATAACCTGGGTAAATAACTGTAAAATGCATCCCTCTTTTTTTAAAAAATACAACCTAAAAGGTAGGTGATACCTTTCTAATCTGTCTTTCCTTGTAGCTATCCAAATCAACTTTTTTTTTTTTTTGAGCTGGAGTCTCACCCTGTCACCCAGGCTGGAACTCAGTGGCATGCTCACAGCTACCACATCCTCGAACTGCTGGGCTCAGGTTGAGGATTCTTCCACCTTAGCCTCTAGTGTAGCTGGAACTATAGGAGCCCACCACCACACCTGGCTAATTTTTTTAGTTAGTGTATAGATGAGGTCTTGCCGTTTTACCCAGGCTGGTCTCAAACTCCTGGGCTCAGGCAGTCCTCTCGCCTTGGCCTCCCAAAGTGCTGGGATTACAGGCATCTGCCACAGCACCCAGCCTCACTTGTCTTTTAATATAAAAATTGCTTCCTCACTTTGATTTTACAGAAATATAATTTTATACTTATTTTATTTTTATCATTCTATTAAGAATTTTATAAATAAATTCAGAGTTAGAAAAGTCTATTTATTGTGTAGCTTAATGTGTAGGGAATTCATGACTCTAAAAATATTCTTAGTCAACAAATTAACTTCTTCAACATTATAGAAATTCATAATGAAAAAGTTAACGTGTATTCTTATTTGTGACTTCTGTTTTTTATTAATATTTTTCTCTGTGATCATTTCAGCCTATTGCTGTGGAAGTTTTCTCTGGAGATGGACGGAATTACCTCCTTGCTTTTCAGAAAGGAATTAGAAACAAAGTCTATCAAAGGTCTTGTTTATCAGACATACTTTATATACTATCATGGGAAGAGATGGGAGGGAAAACTATTTTTAGTTCAGCTAGTTTTTAAATCCTAGAATTTAGATCAGTGAGTCAACATTTTTGAATATTTGTTTTATTTTTACCAGTCTCTTGAAACATGATTGTTACAAATAACTTCTTAAGTGATGGAATTCTATTGTGAAATACATTTTTCCTCCTAGTAACTTATAGTATGGATCATCAAAAGCTGCTTTTATCACTAAATTCTGTGTTTCTAATTATAAAGGGATGATGAAAAACTGTAGCTTAAAAAATAATGCTTCAAGTTCCAAATAGGCTTCCTTCATATTTATCAAAATGAAGCCAGTGTCTTTCCTTGCTATTGAATGCAGGGACTGAGTTGCCTTAGAAATTATATTAATGTGACACTCTTCTCTGGGCTTGAAAAGAAGGTTGGATACCTTCATTCTTAAAAAAATGAGTTCATCTAATCTCAATATGTTTTATCTTTGGTAAACTATATTTAAATTTTACCTTTTAAAAGAAAACCAGTACATATCCATGGTAGTTGAAGATATTTCTATTAGATACATGAGTAAGAAGGCTTTTCTGAACTAACTGTAGAAATAGTAGGCCTTCTTTTGTTCCTTGGAGGGTGTACAATCCCTCTATTATGGGAAGTTCTACATTTTAGATTATATCCATGAGGAATAACTAATACCATGCAACATTGCTAATCATTACAACACAGTATTATTACCTGTGAGTACCTGGAAAATTAGGGTTGTTCTTCAAATAAGGTGCCTGCAGATGTTGATTGAGAATCCAGAGCTCCTTTCACATATTACAAGAACTAAATAAAGCAACTGAGATTCACTTTTACTGATCTTGTTTGTTAATTTCTAAAGATTATATTATTGTAAATGCTAGGAAACTATTTGCTCTTCATAACTAGGAGCAACTATGAGAAGATGAGTTTACTTTTCTCTGAGAAATTTCTGTGCATATGCCAAGTTCAAGGTTCACATTCATTCCAGGAATTTTCCCATAATCAATCCTCTTTTGTCTTTATATTGACATTGTGAACAACTCTGAGAAAAAAAAGTAACAGTGTCACTTTAAAGGCTCTATCTTACATGTGTCCTCATTTGTTTAGTGATATTTCTGTTCTGTCTTTTATTTAGCTATCATCATCAATTGCTGTTATATGAATATTTAGCTGATAATCACTTGTTAGAACTTTATTGACTCAATTCCTGCAAATCAATGTGACAAGGCTTCTTCGTTGTCAGTGAGGCAGCATATGTAAAAGTCCAAAATAAATAGATTTTGCTAAGGGCGTTTATGGTTGGCTTTGGAAATAATCATCTTATCATTTTTATAACCAAGAGAATATTCTAATTATTTATTCCCTTTGTCCACACTTACTGGGTAATGGGAGGGTAAATCATTCTTTCTTAGACTTCCCTTGGATCCTGACTTCATGTGCAATGCTGTGCTGTTTTTAAATGTTGCAGGTTTTTGGCTGTCGTGCCATCTCTAACTGACAGTTCTGAATCTGTATCTGGACAAAGACCAAACACAAGTGTGGAGCAGGGGTAGGTGACTTGTTTCTTTCATATTACAGTTTAATAGTGAGATTAGGATGATTCATATCTGAACAGTATTATTTAACATTTTTAATGACGGTTTTCCCCCCTGGTGATTGCAGAAAATTTTTAAATACTGAAAACTAGAAGAAAGAAAAGAAAAATGTATGTACCATCACAAATGTCACATTTTGATTAGCTACCTTCTAGTCTTTAAAGCATGCATATGTTGCTATATGCATAATTGAGTGTATACTCTAAATACAATATTCTAAATTTTAATATTCTACTTATTCCATTGTGTTATATTTAAATATTTCCCCCTGCCTTAAAAAATACTTCAGAGCCATAACTTTTATTTGCTACTTATTCATTATATGTTTAAAGCATCCTCTTATTTTTAGATATTTCATTTTATCAGGTTTTCTTATTACAATACTAGAAATGTGATTTATATTTGTTATGTTAGGGTAGAGTCCCCTTTGTAAAATAAGGAGTATGGATTTTTTGTCTCTTGATACACAAAACCAGCTTGATATCCATAAAACAATGCAAGCTTATATTTCATCATTAGTGGATAATTTAGCTTGTCCCAGTAGATACTTGCCAACTTTGCATATTTTTTTTTCTTTATCTTATAAAATGCTTTTTCACTTTTAAATGTATAATTATTAGTCAGCCTGAGCTCTGGGTATTTGTGTTAGCCATTTTAAATCATCGCTTGTAAATTATTCATATCTTTTGCCCATTTTTCCTTTGAGACCTTATCAATTTGCATGGGATTAGTCTGTCATAAGGTATTTCTCCTTTACTTGTCATTTGTTGCAAACTTCCCAGTTTTTCTCTTAATTTTGTTTATTGACATTTAAATCTGAACTCTTGTGTTTATGTATTCAGACCTATCAGTAGTTCCTCTGTGCTCTCTACAGCTGCTTTTCATCTTAGAAAGACCCTCAGGATGATGTAGCCATTTCAAGACTCCGTAGACCCAAACCCACTTTACATCACTCAGTAACTGGTAGCCCTTTGTAATCCACTGGAAAGAAACAGTGCTTCAGGGCTGTACATGAATCATTATAGTATGCATGAAAATGATTTATATATTTACTAGGGAGTCTATAATGTATAAATAAAATTTGATTTCAGTTTGTGTGCATCCAAATATATTTAATATGTGTATTTTTCTGAATTGTTTTATCTTTTTCTTCACCAATGCTTAGCACATACAGCACTAAATACATGTTTCTGGTAACCTCAGAAACATGTTCTGTCCTCATCATTTGTGTTATTGTTAATATAAATACAGGAAGTAAAAGGTGTCCTTAAAACATAATGAGCCGTTTTTTTCAGCTTGTAAGCAAGTTGCTAGTACTTTTACCTGCCTAAATAATCTGGATCTTTCTATTTTATTGTTCTTGCTACCTTCTGAGCTGAGTTGACAATTCTTAAAGAACTTTTAAGAGCTCAGAGACAAGAAACAAAAATTTTATTTCCAACTTTAATCTTCCTTTTCAACTGTACCTTTCTTATAAAGGTGAAGAGTTATCATGGGTGTTTTTTCAAAGAGAGTGTCTTGCATATTCAATTTACATGATTGAAAGACTTTATCTAGAAGTTAAAAGTAGTATCTGTACTATATTGAGCTGGTTATGTCTATGACCTAAGACTTAAAAACCTGTTGATGTCCTTTTAAATAATAAAATACAGAGTTAAATAC
Source organism: Tarsius wallacei (assembly GCA_963574415.1). NCBI lineage: Eukaryota > Metazoa > Chordata > Mammalia > Primates > Tarsiidae > Tarsius > Tarsius wallacei. Next base: position 10,589 of record CAUYQG010046812.1, on the reverse strand, counting down.
TTTTTCCTTCTGATTCTATGACCAATTTTTAATTATCAATATTATAAAGCTGATAAACCTTAAATAGGATTTTATAACAATCTAATAAAGTCTGATATCCAAAAAAGTTGTGTATAAATTATAAATGACCTGGGCAGCAATGACTTTTGTGTCATAAGATATTCATTTTTCATTCACTTACTCAGTATCTCTTAGGAGATCTACTGAATAATATTTCAGTTATTCCAATTAAATGTCTTGGATCCATTCATTGGGGATTACAGTAAAAATTTAAAAATTGGACTAGATCAATGTTTTTCCAACTCTTTTGATCACGAACTACAGTAAAAAATACATCCCAGTACACACAAAGTTTTAAGTACTAACACAAAATTCACAAAAAGCTTTTCCTTACTCTATGTTGAACCCTTTGAATGTTCTCTGTTTTCTTCAGTTCATTTCTTTCTTATATCATATTTCACATGCTGATCACAACCCACTAACCTGATTTATGACTTAGATCCTCCGTAGTTTGAAATATTCCTGGACTTAAATTTTTCAACTATATAATTGCTCAAAGTTTAGGATATATCACCTACCCCTTATTTTATTTTGTATTGTTTTTAGATCCGGGTTGCTTAGCACATTGGTTGGAGAGAAGTCTGTGACTCAGAGATGGGAGGTGAGCATAACGAGCATGTCAACTTCCTTAGAAGAGTTCATAGAGTATGCCATGCAGTCAGAAACACATTCACAATTCATAAAATACATGTCGAGAAAGTGTGGTTGACTTGTTTTAGTGTTTTCTTGTTCTGAAATCTGTTAAAAAAGAAGCTGTCCTTTACCTCATGTTGCATATAAAACTTTTAAAAGTGAACATAGTGGATACAATTGATTGCTCTAAAATGAATCTTTATTTATCTCTCTTAAGAGAGGTGAAATCAGCAACTTCCAGTATTTGATGCACTTGAACACTTTGGCTGGCAGATCATATAACGATCTCATGCAGTATCCTGTCTTTCCTTGGATCCTGGCGGATTACGACTCAGAGGTAAATCTCAAGTCATTTTGTCTAAGTGGAACACATTTTCCGAAAAAAATTTGTAAAAAGTCTACACCTGCCTAAATATTCCATTCGATTTATAGTTTAGGGTTCTTAACAGCACAGGCACTTATTTCAAAAAGATGAGAAGCATTTTAGCCTGGATATATACAAAGCTTGCATAATTAATTGACCCACTTACTGTGTATTGTACATGAATTCAGGTTTCCTTAAGTGCTGATTAATTTGTATCCATTAATAGTTGTCAGAATCCATCTGTGTAGTTTGAATTGTTTGCTTTTGCAGAAAACATGAAGTGACTCTTCTGCAAAATAGAAGAAAGTTTTTGTTTTCTTCCAAGAAGCCTTGGGAGATTTCCAACAGGTACCTGACTTAGGATTCAAAATCAACACCAGATAGATGTATTTAAATATTACTCTTCCTTTGCCTTCTGTCTAATAGAGGCCTAATTAGTTCTGAGATGAACCAGTAACAGGCAAGACAGACAGCACTTGACCCTGGATAAACAAACAGAAAGAAGAATTATTCCTAAAATTCAGAAACTTGTTGGACCTTTTCATTCACTAGAATCAAGGCTGCTTGTACATTCAGAAATTTTTATGTACCAACATAGTAGGCAGGAAAAGAAAGCTCTGTCCTTAGAAAATTTTAGTCTAATGAAAGAGTTCATGGAAATCTACCTTGCATTCATGGGCGTATGTTGTCGCATTTGATGTGTGAATCTACATATTTACATGTATAGTTAATACACATGCCTTATATGCATACATATGGGTAATAAATAAATGTAATACAAGGAGAAGAGGAGATCAGTAGTAAAGTGATAAAATGAAAATAGTTTTCCTTCAAGTCATTCAAGGAAACTTAGAAGAAAATAGGGAATTTTTTTTAGAGAGGCGGGAAGTCCAAGAAGAATAGTTTTGTGAGGAAAACATGGAGAATTGTATCAACCTATACTTGAATACATATCTCAGGAGCATCACAGGTCCCATTATTGACGCTTCAGTTCCCTGTCTTACTTTCCTGACGCAGTTAAGTTCTCCTTATTCTCCTCACTGTATATTTCCCTTCTCAGGAAATAACACCACTGTCTATGCTGTTTTACTAGAAATTCTATTTTTCCTACTGCCCATGTCTGCTCAGTGGCCAAGAATGTCTCCTTCTGACTCCATCAACATAGCCAGTGTCTCATTTCAGTCCCTCTGAGTCTTTGATTGGACCATTGCAGTAGACTCTTAACTGACTTCCTGCTCTCATCTCTCCCTCCCTCACTTCATCCTCTACGCTACAGCCAGTTTTAGAAACACAAATCTAATTGAGTCATGTCCTGTTGAAACTTATTCAGTGAATCATCATCATAATTTGGAAGAGAGCTGAGAACCCTCCATACCGCACCCTTTTCAGTGTAGCTCCTGCTTGCACAGGCTTCACATCCTTCCAGCACTGCTAACTGGGATAGCCCAGTTCCCTCTTGTCCCTCAGTACCTTTTTACACTTAGCCTGCCCTGCCTGGGATTCTCCCCAGTGTCCGGTACATGTTTCCACCAACTGATTCACCCGAGAGCTTCATTTCACCCTTCAGGGTGCCCACAAACACTGCCTCTGTGATGGGGAGTCTCTGCCTCCTCTCCTCTGTCATCTTCTATTCCTACACTTTCCTGCAGCCTTAAGTCATAGCACTTCTTTTTTTAACCTTTTTAATCATGGCGCTTTCTTTTAGTGTGTTGTGGGCATGTTATTTGTCTGATTCTACTCAGTTGTAGGGCCAAGGTACTTGAGCAACCCCTAGAACAATGCCCAGTACTTAGTATGTAGGCTAATGTTTATTAAATTAACCAAAGTAAAAGTATCAATGAGTTATGTTACATCTAGACTCTGAGAGGACAAATGTACTCACTTGACTTATTATATTCATGAATGTAAATCAGTTTCTCTTGCCTGAGATTTTTAAAATCAAGTTTGGTCAAATTGGTCGGTCATGATACCCTATAAAAAGGACACAGATATCCCACAGGCATGCATATCAAATTTCTACTTTGAAAACTTTCAGGGAGTAAATTTTGGTTTCCTTTTTAATATATGAAGTATGTCAACTGGAGGTGAGCTTTTAAAATAATCTTTAGTAGGGATTGGGAAGTCACATGGTCTGTAGGATGTTGTCTTTTAGAGGTGAATGTATTACTGATGCTCTAGTTGGTATCACTCCTAGATCACCTCTGAGAATAGAGATGAAGTCGGAGGGCAGTGGGGCAGGGGCGTGGGAGGCCACAGAAAGGAGATTTGAGCCTTCTGTCATGGGGGTGATGGGGAATCTTGAGCTGGAGCTGTTGTGTCCACAGTCTCCTGCTGAGTCCTTGCCAAGACTTGGAAGCACTTGCCCTCCTATTTCTCATGCCCAAACCTGGATCCTGAGTGCCTTCCTCTGAAACACACAACTTCCAAAGCAGTTGTCTTCAAATTGAATCAGTTAGCAAACTGCCATGTGCCTATCTGTAAAGTGTGGATAAGCATATACCAGTGTCCTGGCCCCACAGATACTAGCACATTTACAAATCATCATTGTCTACTGCATCCACCGCATCTGTGTTGATGAGGATAGTGTATAGTAACTTGAAATTGGGTTCTGTTTTATATTTTAGGAGGTTGATCTTACTAATCCCAAGACATTTAGAAATCTGGCTAAGCCAATGGGAGCACAAACAGATGAGCGACTGGCTCAGTATAAGAAGCGGTACAAAGACTGGGAGGATCCGAATGGTCAGTAACTTTTTCTGTCATTTGACTTTGTACCTAAGTTCAAAAGTAAGCCATTATTTAGTGGTCAGACATTCATGCATCGTTCTTCAAATTGCTTATATGTCATTATATCTATATATATCATAAGTGTACACATATATACAGATTATTAGGATAGAAAAATCAAGTTTTGAATGCCAGTGTATGACTATGCTTAAAAGGCATTTTCAGGTGGCTTGAATGCTAAGTATGCCTGTTTTGCATAGGGCAGAAATTTCCCATCCTAATCCACCTCAGTCTGTAATCATATTTAGTACCACATTTTGACTTATTGACTCTCTTTTAATTTTAACAAGGCACTTTTTGGAACCCTTTTGCATTTAGGAAAAAAAAAAAGACCACCTTCTAAAACTGTATAATTTACTTGCTTATTATTTATTATGCTTAATATTTATTATGTTTTCCCCCTCCAACAGACAAAACAAAAAAGGGGTGAGAAACCCAACCATATCCTGTTAGTATTCCTGTGAGGACTATTTTATTTCCCTCCTCACTGCCAGGGAGAATATGTAATAAAAATTTATAAAATTGTGCAGTGTTTATAGATAACAATTTAGAGAAATATATCATTGCAAAAGCCAGATGCGAAATTTTAACAGTAACTGTAAGTCAGTATTTTGCTTTATTGGAAGGTGGTTTGCTATTAAGGGTTAACTATTACAATAAACCTCAAAACAAGATATTTGATAGATGTGCTAAGGGGACAGGCCATTGTATTATACTTACTTCGTATTATTGCCAAATAATGTTAGCATTTTCAAGCCCATAAATTAATGCCAATTTTATTTTTTTGATTTCCTATTTTGTTTCAATTATGCTTTAATCTTCTTGAACAGGAGAAACTCCAGCATACCACTATGGGACCCACTATTCATCTGCAATGATTGTGGCCTCTTACCTTGTAAGGATGGAGCCTTTCACACAGATATTTTTAAGGCTACAGGTAAAACTTAAAATTTTGAGTTTTTCCATTTTATTCAAGCCTACTTTCTGTTTGAAATGTCATTTTTTAAAGAATGTTATCTTGCCTCATTTGAAGCCCTGTGAAGTTTTAATGATGAAGTAGTCAAACAGAATTAAAGTAGAATTTTAGTGGACCAAAATTAATAAATTGGCTGGGCTCAGTGGCTCAGCCTGTAATCCCAGCACTTTGGAAGGCTGAGGCGAGTGGACTGCCTGAGCCCGTGGGATCGAGATCAGCCCAGGCAACTTGGCAAGACTTTGTCTCTACAATAAATCAAAAATTAGCTGGGCGTGGTAGCTGTAGTTCTGGCTACTTGGAAGGCTGAGGCAGAAGGATTGCCGGAGTCCAACAGGTTGACGCTGGGGTTGCCTCTGTGTGCCACTGCACTCCACCCTGGGCGACAGAGTGACACTCCAGCTTTAAAAAAAAAAAAAAAAAAATTGGCGAATTAACTAGAATTCACTTAGAATAAACAGATGCCAGCATCCTTTAGTCAATATTAAGTAGCAGACACTTTTTAACCAGCCCTAACTTGTTGAATTCAAATGTTAAAAAAAGAAAAAAGTGATAATATTTTAGCTCATTTGATGTCTTTTTTATTATAACTGCTTTCTTCACATTCCCTTTCATTTATTCAACAAATATTTATTGAATATCTGCTATGTATCAGGCACTGTTCCAGGTGCTTGGGATGACATCAGTGAATAAAGACTACAGCCCCACCTATGGAACTTATATGGTTTAGGAAGACAGCCAAACAATAAATAAGTAAATTGTAAAATATTTTAGAATGTGATAAAAGCTTACAGAAAATGTATATCAAAGAAAGAGTGATGAGGAGTGGGGGGAATGGGAGGTGGGGAGGACAGGATGTAGTTTTAAATAGAGCGATCAGCATGGGTCTCCTGTGACAGAGTGGGGAGGTAAGGGTTTTGTTCCTATAGACATCTAGAGACATGTGCTCCAAGCTGAAGTCAGGCCTGTGCCCAACATGCTTCAGGAAAAGTACAGAGGCCAGGGGCCCAGCGCAGAGTAAGTGAGGAGGAGAGTTACAGGGGATGAGGTCGGGAAGGACACAAAAGCCGGACTGTGGCAGGCTTTGGCAGCCGTGGGATGGGCTTTGACTTTTTTCCACAGTGAACTGCATCAAAGATACAGTGTGGTTGATTGAAGAGGATGGGTAAGTGTGTCTATGAAACTGACAAAAAGAAATACCTTTTCTATTTGAATTTGTCATTTATCATATCTGTAACTTTAATTATCATTGGTATGAGAACTTGGATGTCATGTTAACTTATAAAATTAGGCAAACATACATATAACGTGAATGTTTCCAAATGTAGATGAATCTTTTCTTAGCATGGCTTCACAGACTATGGAAAACTCCTCTTTCTTTATAGTCTTGACTTTCTCTAAAAACTAATATTTTTTTAAATGATTTCTTAAAATCTTTGTATTTGAATTTCACCTGGATTATAAAACAAATGCATTGAGAACTGTCTATAAAGAGTACCCCAAAGACAATTAGATTAATTATCTTTTTGTTTATTTAAAATGTTTGTATATTTAATGTAGGATATTGGAAAAATTGAGATTCACCAAACCTATTTGGGGTTTTCAAGCCCTTTAACTTGAAACTGTGAGGTGAGAACAGTTCTCTAATGGAGAGGTGCCTTCTCATTCTGCCCACAGGGTGGCCACTTTGACCTGGCTGACCGGATGTTTCACAGTGTGCGCGAGGCCTGGTATTCAGCATCAAAGCACAACATGGCAGACGTGAAAGAACTTATCCCAGAATTTTTTTACTTACCAGAATTTCTGTTCAATTCCAACAACTTTGATCTAGGTACGTAGAGCTGTGGCACTGTCTGAGGAATGTTAGCCAGGAAACAACCAGTAGAAATAAGTCATTTTTCTGAAAATTATCTGCAGCACACATTAACAAGAAAAGATTTCCTTATAGTTTCTTACTGTTGTTTACTATAATTGGATGTGAATGGTTACATATTTTTAAAAAGCAAATGTGTGCCCCTGAAGAACTGTTTCAAACCTGGAGTGTGGGAAACATTTAAAAATTGACAGAGTAAATCTGATATTCATAATTTTGTTGTTTCGATGGAAACAAAAGCAAAGCAAAAATGTACTTGAAAATTGTTACTACTGAAGCCTATTAATAGCCAAGAGTGGCATATCCAAAATTTTCACGTGTATTTTAATCTTGTGTATTGCCTGAGGCATTCTCGGTCTATATGCTAATGTGCTTTAAAATTAGAATTTTAGAATAACTTCAAGTAACCTTTTCTTATCCTGTAAAGGTCCTATTTTTTAGAAGAACAGGACCAAATCAGCATTTATAAAAATGAGGAAAATGTCATCAGTACTGTTTTTATATTATCTGGCAGTTAGAGGAAGTAGATTTGACTTTGGCTACAGTTCTTGGAACACAGTTTGCTGATCTATGCTTCTGAGTATTTATTTTTAAAAAGCATATCAAAATTCCGTTGTTTCTACTTTATATTATTCCTGGCAGATATTGTTCTGTTTTTATATTTTTCATGCTGTTTTTAAGAGTTAGCATGTGAATAATTTCTAACTCCAGATTTTCATTAACAGAAAATTCAGGGACATAATCATATTCTGCACATTTGAGTGACATTGAAATATTTAATCAGCAGCCCTACCTTTGTGAAATGGGTTAACAAGACTCTAAACAGCCCCAGCAAAAGTCATAAAGTTTAGTCTTATTACCTCTGACAGGGCCAAAATTCGCCCTTGAGCAGCTAAAGACACAAGCTTTTAGGAACTAAGAGTTGAAGAAAGTGATAGTTTTCCCAAATGAATGGAATAGATAGCAAGCAAAATCAATAGATGTGTGCTACACCATTTGAATATGGGTACACATTAGTGTTTTCTTAGGTTCACTTATAATTCACCTTTAGAGGATGCTGCCTTCTTCCCTAGGGACACCACTTTCAAAGAGACAAACATGGAGAGGTGCAGGAAAAAAGAGATAACCCCAAATTTGGAAAAAAGAGATAACCCCAATTTTAGTGTTTAGAAACACTAGATCAATTATGATAATCCATGTTGCAATCCAGCCAGACCACTTACAAATCCAAACAGTCTACGTTTAATAAGTAAATAAAAGAAGCGTTATGTTTCTTTGTCATGTTCCCCTTCATAACAAATCATCTTCCTTCCTTAAAATCACAAACATTAAAAAACACTTTGCATATAAATGCTGTGAAACCATAAAACTCTTATGAGAAAACATATGAGTAAATCTTCATGATCTTGAATTTGTCAACGGATTCTTAGATATGATATCAAAAGGACATGCAACAACAAAAGATAAATTTATCCAAATCTAAAACTTCTACATCTAAGGATGTTGTCAAAAAAGTGAAAGGACTCTTGTAGAATGGAAGAAAATGTTTGCAAATGTCACATCTGTTATGAGGGTCTAGTATCCAGAATGTAAACATATCTTCCAAATCAGCAACCAAAAGGCAACCCAGCTGAAAAATGGGCAAAGAACGTGAGTAGACATTTTTCCAAAGAGGTTATGCAAATGGCCAGTAAGCACAGGAAAAGATGCTCGGCATCATTAGTCATTAGAAAAATGCAGATCAAAATCATAATGAGGTACCACTTCACATTCACCAGGATGCCAGTGGTGGAGGGAAACAAATAGAAAAATAGCAAGGGTGGGCAAGGGTGTGGAAAAATTAGAGCCCTCATACATTGCTGCTGGGAACATCAAATGGTTTTGCCAATATGGGAAACAGCTCAGCAGTTTCTCAAAAAGTTAAGCATTACCACATGATCCAGCAATTCCACTTCTGGTATACAGAGCTGAGAACAGGAACCCAGGCAAATAGATGTAACCAATGGCAGAAGCATCATTCCTCTAAACAATAAACTGATGTTTGTGTCACTCACTTAATACCATGTTGTAAATAAAACTTCAAAAAAAACCCTGGATTTTTTCCCTAGATATCTTTTTTTTTAAAGATTGGAAAATATAGTTTATTTAGAAAGTAAATTAGAGATAGAGGAGATTCACCTTTTCAATGTAGGAGAGGGGGCAAAAGCTTAGGAAACATGGCAGCAGCCACAGCTCAAAGAGCAGGTGACCACATCAGAGTCTAGTAAAGCAGTGCCCTCCCTAGATGTCTATCAAGAGATGAATAGAAGCCAGGCGCAGTGACTCACACCTGTAGTACCAGCACTTTGGGAGGTGGAGGTGAGAGGAATGCTTGAGCTTAGGGATTTGAGACCAGTCTTGGGAAAGTTGGCAAGCACTCATCTCTACAATGAATGAAAAAATTAGCCAGGTGTGGTGGTGTACACTTATAGTTCCAGCTACTTAGAAGGCTGACACAGAAGGATTGCCCAAGCCCAGCAGGTGAAGGCTGCGGTGGCCATGAGCGTGCCACTGCACTCCAGCCTGGCTGACAGAGTGACACTCCAACTAAAAAAAAAAAAAGAGATGACTGGGGAAACCACTTGTGGTGTATACGTATAATGAAATACTATTCATCTATAAAGGTGAATGAAGTACTGATAAATGTCACAACATGGATGACTCTCCAAAGTGTTCTGCTAAATAAAAGAAGCCAGACACAGAAGGTCACGCAGTGTACAATTCCATGTTTATGGAATACTCAGAACAGGCAAATCCACAGAGACAAAATACAGATTGGTGTTCTGGCGCAGAGGGGGAAGTGGTATGAGGAGCAGCTGATTAATGAGTATAAGGTTTCTTTTGGGGTGATGAAAACGCTCTGAGACTAGATAAAAATGGTGGTTATATAACACTGTGCATACACTAAATGCCACTGAATTTTCACTTTAAAATGATTACTTTTGTGATATGAATTTCACCTTAATTAAAACAAAAACAAGACACAACTTGCCTCTTCATTCAGAAAAGATAATAAATATTGTAGAAGAAAAAGCACTTGGGTTTTCTTCCCTGGCTCTGAGATGAGTACCGTTCACCCTGGAATCTTCTAGTTCTTGCATCCTCAGATACACAGAGGAGAGCTTCAGATTAGCAGAGTCAGACCAAAAGCTTTCTTCAGACTGTGTTCCCCTTGTATGTCATTTTTTGCTTTTATATATATAGTGCTGATAAAATAAAATAATATCACATAAGTATTCAAGGATTATAACAAAATTTGGAAAGGTAATTTATATCTTAAGTAACCTGAGGATTGTTACCTGCTTATTATTATCAAAAAATTAGTTCTAAGGAGAATTCAAGGGGGGTGTGAAATGTGTGTGGATGGGGAGGAAGGGTTGTAATAACCTTTTTTGTCTTAAGTCAAATGTTAATTTTTCCAACCAAATTAGGACATTTCTCAGAACAATAAGCTGATATTTGTATCACCACTTAACATCACCTTTTAAATAAACTATCAAATAGCAATGACAAAGACAAAATTGTTTCTAAGGGAAATTTTTTTTTTTTTTTTTTTTTTGAGTTGGTGTCTCACTCCGTCACCCAGACTGGAGTCCAGTGGCTGCTCCCGGCCACCGCAGCCTCGACCTGCTGGGCTCCGGCGATCCTTCCACCCGAGTCTTCCAAGTAGCTGGAACTACAGGTGCGCGCTACCACACCCGGCTAATTTTTGATTTATTGTAGAGATTCTCTGGGGAGAACCACATGATGATGCTGCTAAGGTATCAAATATGGTATCACAATCAGGTTCGGTGGCTCAGCCTGTAATCCCGCTCTTTGGGAGGCTGAGGTGAGTGGATTGCCTGAGTCCGCGGGTTCAA